>SKCR01022788.1:0-90583 GCA_019454045.1 Zanthoxylum bungeanum
CATTCTAGAGTGTAATGACCACTCTTGTTATGCCTAGAATTATTTTAGAGTTCTTTATTAGTGGTGACTTTGATTTGATGTAAGATTAATTTGATTAGTTTTGAGAAAATTGAATTTAAAGAGTGAAAAATGATAATATTTGCTCATTATTTTAAACCTGGAAATTCGGGAAATTTTGTGATGAAAAATATGTCATTTGGATGTGTATTGGGGGTTAGGATGATTTTCAGAAATTGTTTCGGAGTGAAAATAAATGAAAATGGTGAAAAACAGCGTTACCGATTGAGTTTTGAGCTTGTCGGGTGACGGCTGTGTTGGAAATGGTAATCGAGCACCATTCACTTTTTGTATGAATATTTGATATTTATGCAATATAATATTAATTTTATCATGGTTATTTATTTATTTATATGGTAAAACTCTTACTTTTATTTATATATTGTAAATCTAAGAGTTAGATTACTCTAAGAGTTAGAGATTTCGAGTTACACTCGGAACCTTATATAAATTTAGTAAAGACCCGAGAGTTACAACATATGGTGATATAGTTGCAAGAGTTACAAATGGTGTTGAGAAATATCATGCATTCTCTCGAATATAAATTATTCATGGTCTAGATATATTGACATGGGTCGGTCATTATATTGGTAAGACTAGTGCATTGTCTATATATGTAATGGACATATGGTTTGCCTCAACAGACTGTGAGCTTAGCGGAAGTTCGTATATAAATGTAGATACTCATTAGTTGAATGAGTATTGAACAAACTCATAAAAGATGACTAATAGATATTCCATAAAACTGTCAATAGTTGTCTCTTCGAGTTGAGTAGTTATTGTGGTCCTTTAAATTGAGACACCATGGTGGTCTTGTGAGTGATCCTCTATGCATGATACAATGCATGTCATATGCCTTTCAAGGTCTGACCTCTAGATGATTGTTAGGTATAGACCGATGCTCACGAAGATCGGTGTGTGTTAAGATGATGATTCGTCAGTCCATATGGTTGGATTATGTTCCCAGAAATTTTTCAGAGTATATTCCGGAAATCTTTTGGCCAAAAGTACGTCGAAGAAATTGTTTCTTTGAAATTATAAATAATATTGAAAATTTTTTTGCATATATTATTTATTAATGGAATATAAGGATGAAAAGTTTCATATATTGAGTAGATAAGGTTTTGACAGTATAACTACAACCTTACTCAATTGGAAACGGTTATGACGAAGGGATTATACATTAGCGTTTTAACCTCGACTTGTATGGTTCGACTTGTCGTGTTGTTTTAGTCATGATTTGTAGGTGGGCAGGCCTTCATGCATATATATATATATATATATATATATATATATAAGTATATATATATATAAGTAACAACCGAACGTGTGTTGGACAATTATGACCCATAGCGTCACTATTTGTACAGATCATGGTGTTGTTGTACAATTTAACTATGTGACAAAAGAGATTGCACTCTTATCATTTGTGATTAGATCACCTAGATGTATAAATGATAGGAGGTCCCTGTGATTTATTCCTGGACGGAGAATGATATGAGACAGTATCAGTCCACGAATGATAAATCATTAAATATCTCTAGTCAAGTATTATCAAGATTGGACATCGATGAATACGTAAAAGACTAGTATTACACTTGTGCGCGTTGTGAGGGCATAACGACATAGTTCTCATATATTTGGGTATAGGATACTCATGCAAGTGTAATAGGAGGTTGTGTTTTATCGATGGTACGGGAAACAGCTTCGCTTTGGATAGACCCCCTCGAAATTCCATTGGTAGTATGACTATGTGTCTATGGAAGTCCGAAATCAGGGTAGGTGTATTTGGTTTTAACCTGAGACTTGCACCGCTAATACTTGCGACAATCAATATACTTTGGTTGCGGTCGTCCAGGGCTTGAACAGGTTCTGTGTACGCCTATGCTGGGTATATTGAGAATCATAGTGTGTTGGGTGTGATGTCAAAACGGAAGTATCACTCCAGTCATAGTGGAGATGATGGTCACGTAGGATACGGGACTGGTTCTCTTAAATGCTACAGCTATCGGGATAAAATGACAAGGTCAGGTTTATCCGATTATAGAGACTGGTTACCAGACATCCGACATGTGCTTCGTACGGGGCAGACACAATTCCAGCCCCAGGCCTAGCACGTGATCATCCGATACTGGATCGACATACACAATACTACGTATACTACGCTTGATATAGACCCTTATTCTTGTAAGGATATTTCCGGAGAATTGGGTAGGCATGACGCTTTGCTAGAAGCCAACATTGTCTTGTAAATCGGTAAAACGTAGTACTTGGTACTTACGTGTTCGGATAGTCCGACGACCGAATTTACTGCCAACATATCCGGGGATCTCATGGGTCGCTTCCCAAAGTTTCACCGATGACGTATGACTCGCAGTCTAAATTAATCTGGGATTAATTAGAAGAGAGAGAAAATTAATATGGGATTAATTGCGAAGATATTTTATCTGGGATAAAATATCAATAAAAGAGAGATAACTATTAATTTGGAATTAATCGATTAATTAATATATTCGATATATTAAACGAAATTGGATTTAGACGCGGAATTAAAATTAGATTTTAATTCGGGCGAACGAATTAATTTAGAATTAATTCGTTAGCGACGTGAATAGTAATTATGCTAGGCATGATTATTTAATTAAATTAGATTTAATTGCGACGCAACGGAAAATTCATTAATTTAGAATTAGATTTAATTGCCCGAGATTATTTGCGAGCGCATTCGCATTTCGAATTCGAGTGCGGCACGTAAGTCAAATCAATCGTCAAATCAAGTGTCAAATCGCTAGTCGCATCTAGCGTCGCATCATTCGTCAATCAAGTGATGGATGTCTTTCACTTTGAGTGATTGACGCAATTCACTATTCATGATTGATGGATTGATGTGAGTTGATGAAAGTGGTTGGTGCCATTATGGCTTGACTTTTTGAAAGCCAAATTCATGGCAAATGAATTTGAAATTCAAGTTAGTGTATTAGATAAAATTTTGCCATCAACCAAACACATCTCTCACTCACTTCATCTCTCCTCTCTCACGCCCTTTAGGGGCTGTTTTTCTCCTCTGTTTTGGCAGCCCACTGCCGTGAACCAAGGAAGAAATGGAAAGCAAGAGTCGCGATTTTGTGGCAAAATCGGGAGTGCTAGCACACTACGAAGTCATGCGAAGGTGATAGGGAAGTTCACCCATGAGCCGGGAATCGTTTGACGAAGCTTGGAGCTTGGAAGATGATCCAAAAATCGAAAATGGTGGAGCTCAAAAACTGCACTGCCGTGAACCAACCAATGGGCAGAAAAACGTTTTTTGTTGCATCTCGCGTCGCTCAACCGATCGATGTAAGTATTCCGCAACTTCGTCGTTGTTATTCACACGTGTTTATATGCTTTTGATTCGATCCTTGGGACCGTAGAACTCCAACAACGTGAGCCTAGAGAGATTTCCATTATATTGAGTTTACTCGTTGAGCACTAGGGCGACCTCTCGTCAAATGTTGACAAAGTTTTTTTTTTTTGGGTATTTAGGATTAAATTGTTTAATCCGATAATTTATGAGATGAATTGAATTAATTAATTTTATATCAAGAGTTGGTATAATTTTATTGTATAATAAATGTAAATTCGATTTACATTAAATTAGTAATTAATTAGTGAATTAATTTAATTGTTAAATTAATATACAAAATTAAGTACTTAGATTTTACAAATAAAGGTATTAATTATTTAAGGTAATTTTAGAAAATGTAATTGAATGTTTTAGTTAAAGTAACTAAAATCATTTAATTGTATTTTAGTTACCTTGGTTGGTGTGAATTATTTTTAACCTTGGTTAAATTAATTTTTTGAAACTTGTGGTGTAGATAAAAGATGCCCTTTTACCATGGTCTAAAATAAATGGCTTGGTTTGATTTTGATTTTCTTAATTTTAATTATTAATGAAAACAAAAAGGCAATAAAAGAGTATAAAAAATAAAAAAATAAAAATCAATTGCTTTTTCTCTCCACTCACCACTCTACTGCTGAAGATAGAGAACAAAATAAGGGAAATTGCATTTTTGCTCTCTGCCTGCCGAATGAACAACAAATGAAGTGATTTTATTTTTGACTTTTGCTCTCAAAAATCAAGCCTTTTTCTCACCAAAATATTACCCAATAAATCATCAAGACCATGGAAATTAATCTTTAAGTGTTAAGGATTAATTGTGTTCTTGAAGTTCTTGATTTTTCCTAAGGTTCAAGAGTTGATTTTGGGAAAAATCTTGGTTGTCATTCTTGAGTGATCAAACCACCTTTTGATCACCAAGACTTGTTCTTAAGGAGCTCAATTTGATGGAGTTTGAAGGAGTTTAAAGCTTGAAGATTTGGAAAAGCCTGGAGGCAAAGATTCAACAAATTGGCAAGGGTTAAAAGCTTGTTAGTAAAATTTAATTTGTAAATTTTATTATTCATTTTATTGTTGATTTGTTGATGTTAATTGTTGAGAAAAATTGTTGTGGATTTGTTGGATTAATTAGAAGCATGTATGTGAGGATTTGAATTTTTCAAGTGTTGGAAAATTGTTGTGTATACTTAGATTAATTTTGAAGTGTTGGAAATTAATTTGTGTATGCTTGAATGATTTATCAAAAGTTGATAAATGTACTAAAGTGTGTTGAAAATTTTTAATTAGCTTATGGTAAATTTTTTAATGCATGGAAAATATTTTTAATGTATTTGAAAATTGTAAGTTGAATAAAAATTTGCCCACTGTTTTAGGACTGCCGATATTAAAAAAAAATAAAAATAAAATTTTATTCGCTCGGGATTTGATCTCGGGTGGATTCCGTTGTGCTCGGTTTTGTTCGTTCCTCACTCAACAGGCTGCCCAAACAGTGAATTGGTCACTGTTTAGGCAGCCCATGAATTGACCAAATACTATTGGGGCTGACCTGGCCATCCCCCGTGCGGTCTCGGTTGGTCAACGCGTTTTATGTTATTTTGCGGAAAATCGTTTCTGTAAAAGTTTTGTAATATTTTCATTATTAATTAAGTCGTTATTTGATATCGAATAATATATTTTTGTGAAATATAAATAAATTATAGATATTAGATATCAAATAATTTATTCAATAACTTTAAAAATTTTAAAATTACGATTTTATCCGAACGGAGCGCGCTTCCGCAGCGAATAATCCCAAAAAATACAACTCATTAATCTCGATAGATGGAGAGAGAGTGAAACTTACAGCTAATATATGATAGGTCATTGAGGGTGTAGTCAATGGAAAACCATCCAGGAGTTGAGACCCCGTTAACAAGGTAAATCTTCTGCTGATTTTGGAAAACAAAAGGGATGTTAGAACCATTATTGAGCTTAAGATCAGGAAAGCAAATCCCAGCTTCATCTTTGGTCAATTGCACATCACACCATAAGATTACATCAGCCACACTCGTAAGCAATGCAAAATTATAAGCTATGGAACTGGAATCTGGAAATAACCCTGAAAATCCACCTCGTGCTACAACAAAAGGAGGACCTCCTGCAAGCATATAATCCAAGACTTTATTTAAAATAAAAAAAATAAAAAAAATAAAAAATAAAAAAAGTTATTGAGAATTTGCTCATGTTAAACACAGACGTGTATTTTCCAGTTATTGAAAATTAATAAATTTGGTAACCTTATATCTTATACTGAACTCAGAGCTACATTTTCCCATCTGACCACTGCAAAATATTTCTTTTTTGGGAGCTTTTCAACAACCAAACAGAAAACAAACGAACTTAATAACTCAAAAAACTATAAAAACGGTACCGCTTAGTGTCTGCCATCGACTTGTAGCATTGGATCCCTGAGCTATAACTCCACAGTGAAGTAAAACCAGAGCTGAAAAGAGTACCACGCTGACAGCGCGTGTGCTATACATTGCCGGAAAATTAACTCCTCCGCTCCCCTCTATCTTCTTCGTAAATGTGCGGTATTTTTCTTCGATATAGAGAGAGAGAGAGAGAGAGAGAGAGAGAGCACAAAATGACTGAAATATTTTTTCAGCCTGGCTTAGCTATTTATACCAATGATATTTTCTTTTTCTAATTTAATTAATTTGAGTGTTATTTTTTTTCTTTTATATATTTTAAATAAAAAAAATACTCATTTAGTCGAAATAAATATTTGTATTTTTTTTTTTTGAATGATATATTAAAAGTTAAAATACTCATAAAATTAGTTCTTTCATTGTTAAATTTTTTCTATTATTTTATTATAAAACCACTAATCCCATTAAATGTTGACTAATATAAGATATAGAATGTCTTATATTTAGTGTTGAGATTCAGTAAAAATAAATTTAAACTATAACAAAATTAATTATAGAGTATATTGGGTTTTTTTTTTCAAATTATTGAGATTAAAAATATATTTTGCCTAAAATATAATGACTAAAAGGAATTTACCCTTTATAAAATTACAATTACGTGTTCGGGCGAATCGAGTGCTCGAGTTACACAAATTGAAGCCGTTATTCATATATATATATATATATTAAATATTTTTAAAAATTGCCATCTCGTCATATGACGACACATTATTAAATTATTATAAAATTATATTAATTAATAAATCTATTAAAAATCTATTACAATAAAAATACATATTATAATTTTATAAGAACTATATTATAATAATAAAACATATTAAATTATCATAATAAAATAAGAAATATGTAAAAGTTAAATATTTTTAAACTTCACCACACGCCACGTAACGGCTCACTATTGAATTATAAAATTAAATTAATACATCTATTAACTATATTATAACAAGAAAACTGTAACACCCCGCCAGAGGCAGGATGCTATCAGCAGGAGGCCGGATGGACCCATCTCTATAAGCCTCCAAATTTATAAAAATTCGGCATGGTTTATCCTAAAAATGGACAATCTGGATCTCAGTCTAGCATCAAAACAAACCTAAAATAAACATCATATATCACAATGGACCTCAGGTCCATACCACATATCAAAATCATCACATAAGGGCTTCATGCCCATATCATCTATCAACACTCCAGGGCTCCGTGCCCACAATATCATAAGAAATCAAATCATTTACTTAATACAAAAGGCTTGCTCAACACGACAAATAAAACAGTAAATCAAATATCCTAAACTTCTAAAACTTCTCCAAAGACACTTGCGAGGGTGACTGCCGCTTGGGTGATCCACCTGGTATATAACCTGCAAAACTAGCAAACTAGTTTGGTGTGAGTTATAAAACTCAGTAAGTGACCATACTAGTACTACAAACAAACAAGTCAAACATATTAACAGATTATCAGAATTACTAAATTGTTACAAGTTAAGATTTATTAATTTATTATTATCCTTTATACTTAACTCATGTCAAGTTTTCACACTTACATATCTACATATATGTTAATCTAATAGCTAACATCCAAAGCATACAAAGCAAAACTCGAATACTATAGAGTATATCGTTTAATATCAAATCCACTTCAATCACGTGAAACATGAAGTCATACATCTATACATTTATCACAAATATTCATATTTGAAATATCATCAAATCGGTAAATCCAATTTCCTTATATTCGATTACAAACTATCTTCTATACCAAAATAAAATTCCTTTAACTTTCTTTAATCACGATAACCTTACAATAACTTGGCATTCGGGATTCATATGCATTTACCCATATCATAACACATTTCTCTTATATTCATACAAACACAACTTAGTAAACACGCTTTATAACCTTTGATATTCACATCAGTTTCAAACCATCCATTCATTTCACATAAGCATACACGATCCATACATATCACGAGTTTTGTCGTACACATACATACACTCAGACATATTTACAAACGTCATGCAATCAACCATGAAGTACACATAACAATTAGTACATCAAAGATCACATCATCCAACAATACATACATACGACTGGCTTTCACACAAAAAGCTCATACAAGACTCATTAGCTATTTTAGAATAGGTATGAGATCAATTCCGTCCGAATGGATTCCTAACCAGCTCGACTACTATACCATGAGAACAATAACCAATCAAACATATATACATGCATGCATATCATGGCACACCAAACTCATCACACGACTTCAAGTACATCCATGACAATCACTCCAAGACATCATTCAAATATTCACAAACATACATATGTTTCAAACATACGAATATACATATTAATACGTATACAAATGCAATAACTTTAACAATCCTCATATCTTTCATTCACCGATCAAACATACTTAGTTTCATATTTCCTATCTGGAAATCTTTAATACATAGCTTATTAATTAAATATTTTCATTCAAGAAATATTTAGCTTATTCTCATTCCTTATCACACTTAACCATTTCAATCTCTATACAAATAACCCACATGTAGTCAATAAGAACTTATTCATATCACATACACCTACATAAACTAAAGTCAATTCAGAAATCATGATTTGCTTCATTTACCAATTCTGTATATCCAACCTATACATATCTTAACACCATATACATATACGAATACATGTTCATATACTTATACATTGACATATTCCTTTACATAAACATATTCATATCATTACAGATTCATACCCTTACGTACTTTCACACATACGCATAAACAATAAGCTCATTTCATATCTCATTATATATCATATTAATAACAAAGTTTCATACATGTAATGGTCGATCATCCTAACTATGCGTAACCTCCAACTTTGTTCTCATGACTATCTCTTATATATTCTCATCTTATTCTAAACACTTCAATCATATATATATATTTAAAAAACCAATATGTTATTCAAGAACTCATCGCATGAGTTACTTACCCGACTTCACAAGCACTCCAATTCATAGTCAAGTCAAGATTTCAAGGCCATATACGGACTCCAAACGACCCTATAAATGCATTAGAATCGATGAAATTTCGATCGAAGTTGTTGTTCATTCGCGGGTCACTATTCACCGAATCTTCTTTTCTCATTTCACGTGTAACCGTGCACGGAGTTGGGATCGACAAACCCATGTGCGCATGTTTCCTCCTCTCTCTCGTCGGTGTCTTGGGGCCACTACAAGGTGGATGGGTAGTCGGCGCACAGCGCGACAAGGATGAAAAAACATGATTTTGGGGACGTGTAACATCCCTCTCCTGGAGATGCTACCGGTAGGGAATAGGTCGTCCTATCCCCCTGAGCCTCTGACTCTATGGTTATGAACAACTCCACTAATCCTATTTCAAATATAACTTATGTATGAGACCATAGCCCAACTTAACATCATAAAATACATGCCAACTCACAACTGAATACTCAATAATACATTTATATGCAACTTTATTTATGGACCCTTAACTTATTACAATGACTTATACATCAATGACATATGCATGCAACTTTACTTTGACTTTAATTGGACTATAATTCTTTACTCGATCCGGTGGACCATACACCCATGTGACTGTCATCAGTATCTATCCTCTCGAGCTCATCCTCCGAGTATTCCTGCAAAATAAAAACACTGGAAGTGGGGGGTTAGATCGTTTGAACGACCTAGTAAGTGGACGGTTTAAAACGACAACTAAAAGGCTTTTCAAAACATTTATCTGTTTCTCAAGAAAATGATCTTTTTTGAGAACTTTCTCTCTTCTGAAATCAAATGTCTTTTTGTGAAACTTTCTAGAAACCTTTCTTTCTGTGAAACTCGAAATTTCTTATAAAACTGTTTCTCCTAAAAGCTCTCTTATAAAACCATCGTTCTGAAATCCATGTCTCTGAGTATTTGTAGAAAACCTGAAGCATGGGGATGTTACGTATCGTCGTCCCCTCATACGCCTAAACTAGTGGTCTTGGGGCGTAACGTATCGCCGTCCCCCAAGCCACTGAACTAGAGTCAGGTGTGCAAATCCATGATATTGGGGAGTTACGTATCGCCGTCCCCCAATGTATGCCATATTTCAGTCCCTGAATCTAAGGTCTATGGGCGTTACGTAGCGCCGTCCCCCTAGCCCTGAAATCTGGTTGTCTTGGGGAGTTACGTATTGCGGTCCGTAAGCCACAAAAACTAGGATCTATGGGCGTTACGCATCGTTGTCCCCATAGACCTGCTCTACATGTGCACATGTTTAATCCGTCAATTCCATAAATTACTGTCTGAGGTGGGTTTTTCCCCATGCCTCCAAAAATCATAAAACCATGTTCGTCAATTTCAGAAATCTGTAGATTTGGGTTTTTCCCCAATCTAAAAAATCATAGAAATCATACTTTCAAAATCATAAATTTCTCAAATCATTTTTATTCTTAAAATAATTGGATATCAAACTTGACTAAAGCTCTATTGCGTAAAAGTAAGTCTCAATTCAAAAACATATAAATAAAATCAATTTGAGAAAAAGTGGTCCACTCACATATTTGAAGTCTAGCTAGTATTACTTCACTTTGTCGAAGAAATATGCGGTTCCTGCGATGATTTTGTGTGCTTATGAGATTGGATTTTATCACTATCAACTCCAAAAATGGCAAGGAAGTGAAAACAATTTGAGAGAGACCTGGAATGTTAATCACATTTTTGCTTCCCTAAAAGAGATGGATGAATAGTGGGTTATTTATAGACAAAAGCTGATTTTGTGTAATGAAATGAATGGTCAAAATGGTGCCACATCACCCAAATTTAGGTCATTCTCGAAATTTACTGTAGCAGTTACATAAATCTCAATTTTTGATTTATTTCTGAATCAAATCTAGAAAATAGTCCAATGCGGAAGTTGTAGGCCTCGGTCTTAGCTTTCTGACAACATATAATTCATAGAAATCAGAGATCGGATGAAAAATTTATGTTCCAAATGCTAAAGGTTGTTCGGATTGGAACACAAGCTAAATTCCGCATCGGAACTACAAGAAATTTGCCAAATGTCCAAAAGTCCTTCCATGAGCATATAAATGCTTGAACATGATTTTCATAATGTATCATGCCTCCGATAACGTAATAGTCGTCGGTCTCTGGTAACGTACAAGTCGTCGGGATTACCGGGTGTTACAGGATGTGGCTGCGTATGTGAGATGTGTGAAGCTTATGCCATTTTGGATTACAAGAAACTATGAGTATTTTATAGAGAAGTTTCTGGTATTTACGTTTAAGGCCCCGTGAAATTACAATCAGGCTCATGTCATGGGGATTCCTCGGAAATTCGCATTTCTTAAGTCATTCTGATGTAAATTTCGAAAATTGTTCAACAGGAAAGTTGTTCGTCTCTGGAAAAAATCCGATGGTTCAAGAATCAGCTCGATCGGGGCTCATTTGCTATATTTATAGCCGAAACAAGAAACTTTTACGCGTATAACGTTATAAATAGAAATCGCGTAACCGGTTCGCAGAACCACGCGTTTACCAACACAACTAAGCTTCACTTTAAAACGTATCTATTTTTCAACACATAAAGTCTTATTTCTGAATATCATTCAGTTCAAAATTCTAAACTTAAAGTCTTATTTCGGAATATTACAAAAACATAGTAGATTATCCGATAAATTTTTGAATAGTATCACAAATAATATGACAATATATATATATATATATATATATATAAGTTTCTCATCCAGTCACGCGACACCTAATCTCTACAATTAATTTTTTATTATTAAGTTGTAAAATTTTTAAATATCTCTAAAATTAATCTTTTATTATTACATTGTAAAATTAAATTATATATATATATATAAGTTAAATATTTTTAAGCCTCCTTATCACGCCACTTGACGACTTCATATTAAAGTTATAAAATTAAATTAATAAATATATTAAATAAAAATATATATTATAATAAAAATACATAATATAATTTTATAAGAATTCTATTATAATAAGAAAATATATTAGAGTATCCTATTAAAAAAACACTATTAAATTATTTACAAAACATAATCTCTATAATTAATTTTTTATTATTAAATTTTAAATTAAAATATCTTTACAATTATTTTTATTATTAAATTATAAAATTAAAATAATAAATTATTAACATAAGAAATCTTTTACAATATAAATACATAATTTATTATTAAAATTAGAAACATATTAAATTAATTAATATTTAAATTATTATTAATAAATTATAAAATTAAATAAAGAAACATATTATAATATATCTATATATAAAAGTTAAACATTTTTAAGTCTTAAACATTTTTAAGTCTTCCCATTATGCCACACGGTGAATCACTATTAAATTATAAAATTAAATTAGTAAATGTATTAAATAAAAACCTATTACAAAAAAATACATATTATAATTTTATAAGAACTCTACTATAATAAGAAAACATATTATATTATCATATTAAAATAAGAAATACTATTAAATTATAAAATTAAATTAGTAAATCTAAAAATAAGAACATTATTATAATAAAAAACATATTATATTATCCTATTAAAATAAGAAATACTATTAAATTAGAAAATTAAATTAATGAATATATTAAATAAAAAACTGATTATAATAAAAATGTTTATTATAATTTTATAAGAACTATATATTATAATAAAAAAAAATTATATTATCTTATTAAAATAAGAAATACTAATAAGTTATAAAATTAAATTAATAAATTTAAAAATAAGAACTTTATTATAACAAGAAAATAAATTATACTATCCGATAAATTTTTGAATAATATCACATATAATTTAGATATATAAATATAAATATGTGTGTATGTGTGTATATATAAGTTAAACATTTTAAAATTTTCTCACTGCGCCATGTGGTATCTAAAATATTATTAAATTATAAAATTAAAATAATAAATTATTAAAATAAGAAACTTACTATGCTATAAAAATATAATCTCCCAATAAAATAAGAAACTTATTACTTTAAATAATTAATATTGTAATTTATTATTTTTTAAAATTAAAATGATAAGCTATTAAAATAATAAATCTATTTTAATAAGAAAACATATTATAATATATCATTAAAATAAAAATATATGTGGCATAAAATCTCTATAATTAATTTTTTATAATTAAATTATTAATTAAAATATTAAATTATTAAAATAAGAAATCTATTAGAATATTAAAACAAAATCTCATATTTATTACTAAATTATAAAATTAAAATATCTTTAAAAATATTTTTTGTTAGTAAATTGAAAAATAAAATAAGAAACCTATTATAATATAAAAACATAATCTCCTCTTAAAATAAAAAACCTATTGATTTAATTAATTAATATTGTAATTTAGTATTTTAAATTATAAAATTAAAATGATAAATTATTAAAATAAGAAAACATATTATAATAAGAAAACATATTATGATCTCCCATTAAAATTAAAAAAAAAACATATGTGACACCTAATTTATAATTAATTTTTTATAATTAAATTATTAATTAAAATATTAAATTATTAAAATAAGAAATCTATTAGAATATTAAAACAAAATCTCATATTTATTATTAAATTATTAATTAAAATAAATCTATAATTAAATTTTTATTATTAATTAAAAATTAAAAAAATAAATTATTAAAATAGGAGACCTATTACAATATACAACATAATTTCTTATTAAATAAAAAACTAAATAGCAACCATTCACAAAATCTAACTATTTTTTTTTATTTCGGGTCTATTATTAATTGTTATTTGTTATTTTACTTTAAATTATTTATATAAGTTTTTTTCATAATCTTTTTATTATTTGTTATGCTTAAGGATACAAACTTTGACTATTAGTTCTTACAAAGTTAATCTGGACTTTAAATTATTTATATAATTATTTATTATTTTTTTATTATTCGTTATGTTTATGACTATTAGTTATTGTAAAGTGAATCCGGATTGATCAAGATTTAAAGTTAGATAAGAAAATTTAAGCTTATATTGAATAAATTACATTAAATTTCATTGGAATTCATCCGAAAAAAAATTAAATATTTTAAAATTTATTTATAGTTAGGGATATGATTTCAAATGAGAGAAAAAGAAGATAGATAAACTCTAATGTGAATAAGAAATATTATTTATCAATTGCGAGACAGACGAACATGATATATATATATATTAAATATAAATAAATCAAATTGTTTCATTTAGATTATAAAATTGATGAGATTCGAAACATTTACAAGATCAATATCTAAAATAATATTATATTTATTTTATGATATATAATTATAATTAAAGATATGCTTAACCCGCAAAAAGTGCGGGCCCTATGGTAGTCTCTCATTAAAATAAACAACTTATGTAGCACTTAATTTTTACAATTAACCTCTATAAATAATTTTTTATTATAAAATTAAAATATTTTTTCAATTAATTTTTTATTAAATAAAAAACCTATTATAATAAAAATACATATTATAATTTTATAAGAGCTGTATTATAATAAGAAAACATATAATACTATCGTATTACAATTAAAAAACACTACTAAATTATAGAATTAAATCAATAAATTTATTAAATAAGAACCATATTATAACAAGAAAATATATTATATTATCCGATTAATTTTTGAATAATATCATAGATAATCCGTCAATATGTATACATAAGTTATATGTACATAAGTTAAACATTTTTAAACTTTCAAAATAGTGTCACATGACATCTAATCTCTACAATTAATTTTTTTTATTACCAATAAGTAATAATATTCTATTAAAACAAAAAAATATATACGTGACACATAATCTCTATAATTAATGTTTTCATTATTAAATTATAAAATAAAAATAAAAATATTAAAATATATAAATATAATATCTTATTAAAATAAGAAACCTAAATAGCTAGCGGCCCACAAAACCTAACTAATTTTTTTGATTTCAAGTCTATTATTATTTGTTATTTTATTTTGAATTATTTTTACAAGTTTTTTTATTTTATGAATTTTTTATTATTTATTGTGCTTCATGATACAGACTCTAACTATTAGCTCTTGCACAGTAAATTAGAAATATTATTTGAGAACTGAGAGACAAACAATAGAGACATAAATATTACGTATCAATAAATTAATTGCCTCATTTAGAATATTAATACCTAAAATATATGCTCAACCCGCACAAATTATGAGCTTTATGATAGTAAATTTTTAAAATAAGAAACTTATTATAATATAAAAATATAATCTCCTATTGAAATTAGAAACTTATTAATTTTTATTTTAAATTATAAAATTAAAACAATAAACTATTAAAATAAGAAATCTATTACAATAAGAAAATATATTATAATCTCCAATTAAAATTAAAAAAAAAAAAAACATACGTGACACATAATCTATTAATAAATTTTTTATTACATAAGACATTATAATCTTCTATTATAATTAAAAAAAAAACATATGTAGCACATAATCTCTTCAATAAATATTTGTATTATTAAATTATTAAAATAAGAAAATATATTATAATAAAAAAATATAATCTTCTGTTAATGTAAAAAACATAAATAGCTGCCTCCCATAAAATTTAACCAATTTTTTCGATTTCATAAAATTTAACCAATTTTTTCGATTTCGAGTATATTGATATCTAATATTTTATATTAAATTATTTCTATAAAAAAAATTATTGAATTCTTTATTATTTATTGTACTTCAGGTTGTACACCCTGATTATTAGCTTTTACACAATGAATTAAAAATATTATCTGAGAACTGAGAGATAAACGAATGAGATATAAATATTATTCGTAAGTAAATTAATTGTCTCAATTAGATTATAAAATTGACTAGATTCGGAATATTTACGATATCAATACATAAAATAACATTAGAATTTTTATTATAATATAAATTATAATTAAATATAAGAACAATCTAGTTGATATAAAAAATAAAATTAAAAATAACGAGCGACCTTTATTAAAATTCTCGTCAATTAGGAAACAAGACAAAAGTCAATGACAATCAATACATGGCATTATTAGCTGGTGCTGTCCCCTGCAGTTGTCAGTTGTCACACACCCTAAATCAATAATTCTATTAATTTCAACCTATATAAATACAAAATTAATAATAAAAATGATAAAACAGAGACAAAATATATATCATTTTTATAATTATTTTATCCTCTTTATTTCTCATTTAATCTAGGGGTGGTAATTTAGATCAGAATTCATTTATTCGTTCGATTCGATTCGTTTAAAACGAATACAGGTTTGAAAAAATAGTTTCGTTTAATAAATGAGTCAATTCGATTCGATTGGTTTATTAAACGAATCGAATATGAATTTAAGCTTATTGATTCGTTTATTCATTTATGATTCATTTTATTATTTTTATTTACTAGTTCTTGTTAATTTTCAATTAAGATTCGAGAAATTATAGCTAATTATCATAGAAAAAAGTAACATTTTTGATATTTTTTGAGATATTTTTAGTAAATATATTAATTACATATTTCATACGTATATATTTATGAAGAATTAATGTAAATCAAGTGTGGTAAATTATTTTATTAAATAATATTATTGACTAAACGAATATTCGTATTCAATTCATTTAATAAACGAATCGAATACGAATCCCGATATTAGGATTCGTTTAATAAACGAATTGAATACGAATCCATCATACAATTCGTTTAGGATTCGATACAAATTCGATTCGTTGATTCGTTTTGCCACCCCTAATTTAATCAATTAACATTCACAAATGTTCCTTTTCATTTTCCTATTAAATTCAATTCTCCCCTTAAAAATAAGATTCTTTTGAAAGAAACTTACAGAAGGAAAAATAGCAAGCGATCAAAATCAACCCATTTGTCCCCACCTTATAATTTTGTGAGGAAACAAATATCACATTATAACTATAACGACATTACTAAGGCCATGGGCCATGTAATCGAAAAGGATTATACTTTTGTGTGAAGTGGGTCATTTTCCAAACCTTTATCATAATTAAATATTCATTGATGGGGCAAAAAAAAAAGGTTTACAAAAGTTTAAATTTATGTGAAGCATCCACGCTTAATAACAACTAATAATTTTCAATGAAAAGGTGCAAAGGCAAACTTTAATCTATATAGAAGTTAATATATATTTTTAAAAACCCCATAACGGTCAATTTTCGTTCCAGAATTTAATATATTTTTTTTAAAAACCCCATAACGGTCGATTTTCGTTCCAGGAGTAGTTCTGAAAGAACACTCCTCAAACAATTTTCTCTCAACTGTGAATTTGTTTGGTTTGGGGACCAAATACAAACTTAGCAAGAGGTAGCAAAACACACGATAAACAAATGATTTAACCTGGTTCGCCGGAAATGGATCCAACCTACGTCCACAGACAAAAAAAAAAGATTTTATTATGTGCTCGGGTTGGGCCGACCTCTCTACACACGTGCTCGGATGGCCTACCTCTCACAAACTCACCCTTACACTTAAACTTTTTAGCTCTCTCTTTTACAAGTTATGCGTGAATGAATTTGCTAACCCTTACAATAAATTCCCAAGCCCTTTATATACTAGGGCAAATTATATTATTACATCAATCTCATGACGTCAGTCACATAACTTCTACCATCAATGCCAAGGCGCTATCTCTCTCATATCACTCTGCAAACAGTAACCCTATAGTCAGACACATCTGCCTTTTGACACCTATATCTCATTAAACCATGCTATTCTTGGCCACTGCCACACGTTATCTAGTGTCAGAAGATTAACTAGCCGCCTACTCCCATCACATCAGACCTTTTTAGAGAATACGAGTCCCTATGCCAGACTCCAACCTCCAAACCAAGATTGGCGATTAAATGTCGACGCCCCCATCAGCTCTACTGGGTCGGGAATCAAGAGTGACGGTTGCCGAGCAATCAGGTAGGGTCGGTGTCGAGAAATCAACTATCTGAGCTGTCCTGAACATCTTCACTCTTTGGGTCGGGTGAAGTACATGAACCGACCCGATCTGACCCTCAGAACCTCTGAAATGGAAATACCTTATATACCCATCTTTCTCCTCTGGGATCTTGGTGCCCAAAAATCACCATCAACATCTGTCTCATTGTTCTTGGTATCAACGAGTTGATGAGTTGGTGCCAAGAACTACAATAATAAGGTAAATGCAGACCGACCTCGGGTCGGCAGGTTCAAGCCAACTCGTGTCGTACCAACTTAACAGTTTCTCCATCATGTCTGCTCATTTCAAATCCAATTAGTGAAATCAAACCTTTGCAACACGCAGAGCCTATTCGAGCCACCTATCCTGATCAAATGGCCATGACTACCCCGAACTATCTATTACTATTGGTCATAAGGGAATGTTCCTCCTTGTGCCAAACAACATCTGGCCATGGTGAAGATGCTATGACCCAATGTCAACTAACATAACAGAGTTTCGGCAGGACTCAACCCAGCCTTGAGTCAATAATCTCCAACAATGCCCTCGGTGGGACGTAACCTATCCCCGGGCCAATAATCTTTAACATTGGCCTCGACGGGATATAACCCGACCCCGAGCCAGTGATCTTCAAAATTGACCTCGGTGGGACGTAACCCAACTCCGAGCCAGTAATCTTCAATAATGGCCTCGGCATGACGTAACTCAGCCCCGAGCTAGTAATCTCAAACAAAGGTCTCGGCGGGACGCCACCCGACCCCGAGCCTGTAATCTTAAACAAAGGTCTCGGCGGGACGTAACTCAGCCCCAAGTCAGTAATCTCAAACAAAGACCTCGATAGGTCCTAACCCAGCCCTGAGCCAGTAATCTCAAACAAAGGCCTCAGCGGGATGCAACCCAGCCCCGAGCTAGTAATCTCAAATAAAGGCCTCAGCGAGACACAACCCAGCCCCGTGCCTATAATCTTCAATAATGGCTTCAGCCCCGAGTCAGTAATCTCAAACAAAGGCCTCGGTGAGACGCAACCCAGCCCCGAGCCAGTAATCTCAAACAAAGGCCTCGGCGGGACCCAACCCAGCCCCGAGCCAGTAATCTCAAACAAAGGCCTCGGCGGGACGTAACCCATCCCCAAGCTTCTAATATTCAATAATGGCCTCGGCGGGACGTAACCCAGCCCCGAGCTAATAATCTCTAACAATTTCACTAAGGGCTTAGCCAAAAAGGGAAAATTTTCGACCTCCGATGACCCCTAAGGAGCTTGGTAACGGTGTCATGCGCCAAGTCCTTAATAAAAATAAAAACATATGAAAATAAGATTATGCACAATGGGGGTGATATATCACATATCCCAGACCGAACCAAAAAATAAACAGCGTAGGTGCCCAAGATAACGTCTTATCTTAGGCCACCCAAAATAACAATTTTGAACCTTATAGTCCAACGTCCCGGAAAACAGAGCTATGGATCGAAGGGGTGGCCAACGCCATGAGACTCTCCTCATGCTAGGCAGACCCCTAGGCAGCAAACGCCACAGAAGCCTTCTAAAATTTCCCGTGCTATGCACCTAGATGATCCGAAAGGGGATGGCCAACGCCATGAGGGCATTCTCCATCCCCGTGCTAGGCATATCCGGAGGCTGCAAACGCCACATAGGCTCTTGGGCCTTCCCCGTGCTATACACCTCTAACACTGGGCAGCAAAAGCCGTGGGGGAATTATCCTTCCCCACGCTATGCAGACCCAAGGGTGTCGTAGTACCTAAGCTGCTTTCTTTCCATACGTGCTATGGTTGCCTGGGGGCGCCAAACGCCACGCTGGCCCTCCCACCAAAAGTGCTATGATTACCCCGATGTGCCGAACACCACGCAGATCTTTATGATATATTCCTTGTAAATGCAGATCTTTGGTCAGTGACGCTTTGCCTCGGAAGTTTGGCAATGATACTAGGGAATGGTGCGTCACGGGGGGGTTCCTGCTCTTCCCTTTTGGTATTCGTCTATTCACGAGCCCTTCTTACGAATATTTCACGAGAATATCAAACAAGATTTTCCCATCCAAATAATAAACAAGAACGATGAACAACTTTGTTATTAAAAGGGGAAAATCTTATTCATTTTCAGGGAATCTACTGCCCATCTTGCAACTCTTTGAGGGCCATTCTAAGATAGACTCTCATTAAAAATATATTCCTTAAGGTCTTTAAACAGTTCTTTTAACAATGTCCTCTTGTCCCGAGCTGTTAGGGAGAATTAGAGGCTGATGGGTCAGAAAATGGCTACGATTCGAGGAGCTATGGAAAATATTTCCTTAGCATCTTGGCATTTCAAGGCTTTTTGAGTCGGGTACTGTCCGGCTATTCCAAGTGATAGGTACCCGATCTGACGATTTCAACCACTCTATACGTTCCTTCCCATTTGGCTCCCAATGAACCTTCATCAGGCCTCTGGGTGTTCAAAGTAACCCATCTTAAAACCAAACCTCCAGGAAGGAAGATCGTATCAGAATCTTCTTGTTATAAAATCGGGCCATTCTTTGCTGATATACGACCATTTTAACTGCATATATTTCCCTATTTTCTTCTATCAAATTCAGATGATGCCTGACGAGGTCTTTATTCTGCCTCTTTTCAAAATACTTCACTCGATGGCTTACCATCTCGATCTCCGCTGGAATGATCGCATCACACCCATAGGCCAGTGAGAAAGATGTTTCATCGTAGAATCCTTATAGGTCGTCTGAAGCGCCTATAGCACCTCTGGCAGCTCCCCAACCCATAAACCTTTACAGGACCCGAGTCTTGCCTTCAAATTGCTCTTGATCATCTTATTCGTCGATTCCACCTGCCCATTCGACTTTGGGTGAGCATGCGATGCGAACCTTAGTGCAATCTAGAGGTCTTCACAAAGCTTCCTAAGCCCCTGCTGTCAAATTGCTTTCTGTTATCAGTGATAATAGCCCACGGAATCCCGAACCGGCACACTATATTTTTCCTAACGAAATATGTTGCCCTCTTATCGGTAATTGTATACAATGGTTCAGCTTCCACCCAATTTGTGAAGTAATCAATGACAACTATGGTGAACTTGGCTTGCCCCCGGCCTGTTGGTATCAACCCAATGATATCTACTCCCCACTGGGCAAATGGCCAAGGGCTTGCTAATGTTGTCAGTTGCTCGGGAGGCTGATGAGGTATGTTGGCGTTCTTCTGACAGCCATCATATGATCACACCACCCTGACCCCATCTTGGTGCATTGTCGGCCAAAATAACCCATACCTTAGTGCCTTATTGGTGATTGACTGACATCCTGCATGGCTTTCATAGATCCCTTCATGAATTTCTCTGAGCACGTACTCCGCCTTCTCAACATCCAGACATGTTAAATAAGGTGCCGTATACCCCATCCGGTATAACACTCCATCCATCAGGAAAAACTTAGAGCTTCTATATTTTAGTTTCCTCTCATTCTTATCTTCGTGTACCTCATTCGATTCAAAGTACTTTTTAATTGGGTCCATCCATGATGGCCCCCTCTTTGTGTCCACATCCATCACATTCAGCATCCCAATACTTATTGATTGTAGGCATCCCAAAGGAATGGTCCGAGGAGTCTTTGACTTGATGGACGACGCAAGACGAGTTAATGAGTCTGTCTGCTGGTTGTTCTCCTACCTGACCTATTCGAACACCACATTTCACATCCCTCCAACTATCTTATTCACCTCAGCCTGATAGGCAATCATACTCGGCTCCCTGGCCTGAAACTCTCCATTTAGCTGTTGGACGGCCAACTGGGAGTCACTTCTCACCACCATATTTTGGACCCCGACCGCTATGCACAATCTTAACCCTGCCAAGGCATAACTCAGTTCCTCACCCTCATTGATTCGGAGGATCATCCCGGCCCCACTGCCCTGTATGTTAACCGAACCATCAACAAACAGTTCTCATTTTACTTCTTCCATAGCCATGACCTGAAGTCCAGTAAACTCCGCCACAGAATCTGCTAAGGTCTGCCCTTGATCGAAACCCTCAGCAGGTAAGATATGTCGTACTCGTTGAGCTCTACTGACCAATTTACCAACCAACCTGAAACCTCCAGCTTACGCAGTATCTGCAGGGGTTTTTAGGGGCTGAATCCGGTAGCGCAGCGGAAGCGGTGAAAATCCGATTTTCAGATTTCAAAAATTTTTCTCGGATTAATTAAATAAACATATTTATTTAACATTCCAATAATCAAATTATGAAAATAAATTCAATAAATCATATTTAAGTGAATTTACCGAAATACCCTTACTTTGTATTTTTGTCCATTTTAGTCCGAAATTGATCTAATCAATTTTGAATGATTCTAAATCATTTCCAAGATGAACTTATGATGTTCAAAACATCAAAACACCAAAGCAACCAAAATCCCCAAAATCCAAGTCTTGGCCGAGAGCACCATTAGGGTGGCCGAGTATTGTTAGGGTTTATTTATTGTTTTCACATTTTGGCTTTTTCTGTGAGTGGAGTGGGAGGAAGAAGGAAGAGAGTGGCCGAGAGTTAGGGTTTTTTGTGTTGTTTTTTTACCGTGAATGTGAAAAAGAGAGGAGAGACCAAAGGGAGAGAAGGAGCTGTATCGTTTGTGTTTTTTGTTTGTTTGATTTGTAGAGAGAGTGAGAGGAGTCGCGAGAGGGTTGAGAGAAATGAGAGAGCTAGGAGAAAGAGGCGACATAGAAAATTCAGGGAGAGAGTGAGATAGTCGGAGGCGAGAGGTAGAAGATGGAGCTATTATGGTTTTTTCTTTTGTTTTGTTTTTTTTGCTCAAGTGAATCAGAGGGGAGAGTAGAGAGACATCCCTCTTAGGGTTTGCTTACAATTTCCTTCTGCCAATTCTCTTCTGGTGATTGCTTAGGTTCTTTGGTCTCATGGCTCAAAATCTCGTTATGTCCTGATTCGCGAGGTGGTAGACTGGTCGCCCCCAGACTTGGTTTAGTTTTTCGCTCTCCGCTGTTTGCACTAGGTCAATGTGGACTACATGATGTGTCACTCCACATCAACATACTATATTACAAGCTATGAAATAGTCTCAATAGTTATACACATTATTGTCTTCAAAGAATGCTCAGTAATGAGACCAGAGAAGCTTCAAAGCACTCAATACAACTCAAATCCGAGTTTTTGAATAAATGATCTAAGCCAGACTCAAAATATGTGTGTGCAAAGGTTCCTTTACAGCTTGATCCTTAAGTAAGCCAACTCAATAATTTCGTTTCAAAAATCGGGATCGATGGGTCAAACCAACCTAGATGTCTCAGTTATGCTATGCAATTGCTTTTCCGCGCTCAATGTAGTATGGTTTTCTTTTTCTTTTCTTTTGTCTCTCTTTCTTTATTCTTTTCTTTTTTTTCTTTTTTTTTCTTTTTTCTCCTTTTTTTTCAACACACCTACCCTTTAAGGTAGCATTTCTCCTCATGGTGGTCCTAATACTCGCCCATGGGTAGCTTCACGCTTATCAGTTATAGGTGGTTCAATTCTTTTCTTTAGAGACTTTTTCTTTTATTTTCAACCATACCACACATCATAACACAAGCAAATCAGGATAGACATTTAGGCGAACGGTCATTCATCGACCTACGATTTCTTCAACTAGTCACCTTGCCAACTACTCAAGTTTTCACTGCTAAGAATCTATAAATAAGTGCTTACGAGTCTAACATAGATCAATTACTTAAAGTATTATATAAAAGCACGTCAAGAGTTTATCATTTCTATGATTTCATCCTAAAGCAAACATTTGCATCATTGGACTTATGCCTAACTATTAAGGACTAACGGGAAACGGCTCGAACGAGTAAGCAAAATCAATGTCTTTATGATTAATAAATACATGACTATAATTGAATAAGATCAAGAAAATAAGCATCTCCGAAATTTGCAGCCTCATCTTCTTCCGTCTTCTTGCTTTCTTCAATCATCAAATTCTCCAACTGCAGTAGTTCTTTTTCCCATTTACCTCTTTCTTTTACAACCTCTTCATTGTCATTATTCGAGAAGCTTCCCCAGAAATCCCTCATCTGCTCTATCTCATCTTTACTATTGTTGCCCCATATCCCCATGCGGGAAGTTTGGTGGTTATGCGTTTGGAGGACAAGGTTGTCGGGTAGGCCGGAGTAGATCACATGGGTGGGTGGAGGTTTTCTGTGTGAGTTGGGTTGTTCTTTTCGGGGTCGGGTATTTTATAGGCATCAATGAGGTCTTGGATTTCATTCCTAAGGCAGGTGCATTTGTCAGTTTCATGGCCTTTTTGCTGGTGGAGGTAACAATATAGGTTTAGGTCAAGGTAGCGTGGCACATGGTTCAGAAGCGGTTAGGTTCTAATGGATTTAAAAGTCCTTGCCTTTTCAGCTCTTCAAACACCTCTGACAATGGTCTACCAAAATTGGAGAATCACTTGTTTCTTATAGGGACGACCTCAGAATGAGTGGGCTTGGTCCCTGAAGGTCCCCTAATGATCTTTCTATTCCAGTTGCAGAACTTTCTATTATTGGCTATATGGGGTATGGTCAAACTGGCCACAGCATTGGTCAAAACTTGTAGTTGCTCGGTAATTTTGGTTACTTTGGTCTCTAATTGATCCATGTGGGAAACTTCATTATCTGACTCACTCATGTTTGCTAACTGTTTTTTAACAAGTCTTCATTCTTCTCTAACCCAACGGATATCTATGATGGCTGTTTGAAACTATGAGTTAGCATGATGCATGTATGCGTGTGATGCATTAGATATATAAGACGCATGTGGTTACCAAAACAGAATATATCCTTCCGACCTTATTTCTCCCACACCCGTGGTAAGTCTATTTTTGGGTTCTAAGTATGGTTTACTTTATGCACCGATGTGGGTACACAAAATCGTTCTCTCTTATGCTACGGGGTGAATCTTGGTCGCTTATGTCCATTTCCATCGGTAAAAGACAAAGACCGTCCATTTACAACATGGACTAAGCCTGTTATGGGATCATGCCATTGTCTAGAAACGACGAATTGGGCTTTCAGCAACTGCGGTCATGGGGATGAACTCGGGGTATCCAAAGTAAATAAATATGCCGTAATAAAGCGTATCCCTCCTAGATGAAGGCCAATGTGGATATCGGACTCATGCTTCTAGCATATTTATATCATGATTGGATTTTCTAAGTCCATCAAGGTTTTCATACAAGTTGACCCATTATCATTTTAAAGCATTCAATCATATTATTGCGAGGTTCAAACTTGTCCCAGTTGAAAAAGGCCCAATAGGTTTACACTTTTGCAATAATGCGGCTAAACAACTTCAAATGATAGGAGACCCAAACACAAAGTGGCCCATCGACATTTTGGAAACTTTTGGCCCAATCGTCATAAGACATAAACTCGTCTCAGTTTAAATGGCCCAAAAAGTTCATATCTTATGACGAGAAGTTCAACTGGACCCAAATGATGATGGTCCCAAACACAAGCATAAAGGATGGCTTCTATAGGTCATACAACTATGGTTCACATGTGGGTTTATAGGGGTATGGATAAAGGCTCCCGCCGAGGAAGGGATGCCCACAACTAGGTCTCCCCACTCAAGGGTTCGAGCGACCAAGTGAGCACACCTTTTTTTATACACTAAAGTACGTGCCAACGAGTGATGATGCCATTTAACGATCCACCACTTCGAGCGAAATGACTTCACGATACATGATGCCATCAAGGTAAAAAAGGGTATGCAAAATATATGAGACAAAGTTAACTAAAGCAAAAATCACAAACATTACAAGACATTATTTCGGTGCCGATTATCTATCCCCAGTGGAGTCGCCAGACTGTGGACACGGTACAGAGGTACAACGACGTTATCCGGGCTCGCGGCCCGGTCGGGAGTACGGAGTAGCCCGCGGGGGACTAAACCGGAGAATAAAGGAGTCACCACCTAGTGTGAACTGGGAAATGATTTAAGGCCGCACTCACCCCTCACAAGGGAAGACCTCAACCGTTGGGTTCAGAATAGTCCATTACTTATGCCAATTGTAATGAAATGATTTATGCAATAGTATAACCAAGTCTTATGCAACGCATGTAAGATAATTCAAATGACATACAAGTTTGCACGCCCATAAACATGAATGTAAGTGAAAATGAATGCATAATTCTAAAAACATGTTAATCAGGGAAGTGCGGCAATGACAAATAGAAACGTTAACAATAATGACAGATAATTAAACACATGATGCAGAAAGGAATAAACAAAGAGGCAAACATACATAAAACATGAGGAAAGAATATGTCCAGTGTGTGCGTTGAGTGAGAGAGAGAAAGGTGAAGGTTTTATGAGTGCCGTGAAAGGTCTGTGTCGGTGTGGTTCGGTGTCATGGTTGAAAGAGAGTTCGGGTAGTGATGGTGGTTCCGATAGAAGGGAGTTGTGAGTGAGGGAAAGTTAGGGTTTCTTGTTTGGGGAAGATGATAGAGGGAAGAAGATAGATGAGGGCCGAGAGATGAGTGAAGAGACTTGGATCTGTATTAGGGTTTGTTGTGACTATGTGAGAGAGTGGAGAGAGACCACGGGGGAGGAGAAAAGCGTGAGCTTTTTATGGGTTTTTTTTTGTTGCCGAGTGTTTGATGGGAAGAAGAGAGAGGCCCCCAGGGATTAGGGTTTGGATTATATCTCTTTTTATAATGGTGCATTAGGGTTTTGGATGGGTGCGTATGGGCCTTGGATGGGTGCGTATGGGCTTTGGATGGATGCGAGGGTTTTGGTCCAAGATTAATTTTTAAAACATGAATCAACTGAGCGAACCCGTGGCTAACTAGCGAGTTTAAATTTGACGAGCTATTAATTTTTTTTTTTTGAATTTCCCTTCTGAGTCCGTTTCTCGCGACTTCCGTAACTTATCGGGTAGTGCCTCCATACGAAGCTCATTATCGGGCTTTATGCAAAAATGCAGTGTCCACAATAAGGTCATCTAGTCAAAGGTCACACTATTTAGTGAGAAAAGTATGATATATATTATATTGCCGTCCAAAAACTCATCCATGCGATCAAGCTTTGACAGTAATAAAAACGTGTATGTGAAGTGCAAGTACAAGATATACCATTTTTATCACACACACTCATACACATATAGCATCAAGAGAAATAAAAGCATATTATACATGCATAATCATATATCCTATATACTATGATCACATGAAAAAGCTTTTCATGCTCTAACAAGACACACAAATATTTTTGGTCTTCAGGGCTTGTCAATACTCAATGGTACGTGAAGTTGTATTCCAAGTGCAGATCATATTACCTTCATTCGGAATCAGCTATGAAATTTATGTCCGAGTTTCCATCCTATATACCAATGGACATATAACAAAATAAAACACACACTCAACCACATGCAGTGAAAAGATAAATAAACATGCAAAAATATAAAACACACGCGCGCGCACATGCAATGAGGAAATAAAAATGCAGCTTCTAAGCAGAATTACAACGTAGTACACTCACATCACGCCTTTCAGATTCAAAGTACTCAGAAGAAGGTGGGAAGTCATCTTACTTCCTCACCCAAACTTTCTTAGGAAACTCATCCATCTGAGTATTCCTAGTCAACAAAGCAAATTTCTCACTTACTAATTGAGCTTGTTTAGTTAGTGTAGAAACTTGAGAAACTAAATTTAATGAAACAAATCTATGTGACACATTTTTAGGCATTTTCTTATATTTGTGAAACATAAAGCACTTAGGCCTAATGTGTCATGCCTTACCATAATTGTGGCATACATGCACAAACCTCATATGAGAACAAGGTTACTCACCACAACTCTAGATCGAGAAATACATGACGAGGAACATAATGAGGAATTATATGACTACACTCAATAGAATTCTTGTCTAAGTCACGTTTAGGAGGGACATACATAACTCTAGACGATGACGCCTTATCGCAATTACTCTTAATATTAATCCTTAACATATGGTCTAGTTTTTTATTCCCACTAGAGAATGCAGACAACTAAGTTCTAGCCTCTTCAAGTTCAGTTTCTAAAGATTGGACCATATCAACTAGCCATTTATTCCTCTCCTCAAGGTCATCAACCATCACAAGGCTTTGCTAAAACATAGCTTAAGCTTCATACTTTTTTAGCTCTACTTCTTTCAGCCTCTTATTGACCTCTATGTTCGTCTTCTTGATAGCTAAGCTTTCATTGAACTATCCAGTGTAGACTATCTGAATACTGTCATCATCTACATACTCTTCATTAGAGTAATCAGATCTAGCATCTCCATCACTATCGTTTTCCTCTCTCTCACCAGTCACACTAGCAGTGAATAGACCTAGTCGTCGGTTCGGTTCCCGGTTCCACAAGTGTGGAACCGGAACCGTAAACCGAACCGGAACCGAACCGGTCGGTTCCGGTTCGGTTTACGGTTCCCCTTCCGGTTTTTTTTTTTTAATAAATAATAAATTTTAAAAAATAGAAAAAATTCTATAATCGTAATGTTTTTTCATACTATCACATCATTTTTATAAAATCTTTTTTTTATAAAATTCTTTTAACATATAATCCTTTTTTATAGCCAACTCTTGGCTAGTGCTTTCTTTATATAAGCGATGTGGGATATTTGTTACTTTGCTATTGTGTCCCACATCGCTTCTATAAAGAAGTCAATAACCAAGAGTTGGTTATAAAAAGGATGTGGACATTCATGTTTTAGTAATGCAATTTTAAACCTCATTAAGTAATTATTATTAATAAAAAAAATTGAGATTTACTTGTGAAACCTTACGGTTCAAAGAAAATAATTTTTTTTTTTAAACTTCCGGTTCCAACCGGTTCGGTTCCGGAACCGGTTGGAACTGGAACCGTCCGGTTCCAACCGGTTCGGTTCCGGTTCCGAACCGGAACCTTGGCCGGGTCTAGCAGTGAAGGCCATAAAATTGCTCTTATCTTTATGAGACTCATCAGAAGTATAGCCACCTTCTGAATTGCTAAGAGAGGCTACCATGGCTTTCTTACCTAAGCCTTAAGGTATGTAGGACACTCAAATCTAATGTGCTCATACCTTTCACATTCACAGCATTGGATACCACGAGGGTTGCTACCTATAACCTCTCTAGACTACCTCATACTATGCCTGCTCTCTCTAAGCTTATCTTCCTTATCCATATCACTGCTACGGTCACTCTTCTTCAGCTTAAGAAATTTCTTTGAAAACATGGCCAAATCATGATCAGTGAGGGTATCATCATCATCACTTGACGGATCATGAGCAATTTCCTTTGCGATCTTCATCGTTATAGTTTTGGGCTTTTGATCTCAGGAAGTTTATTTTCATATACATGCAGTTAATCTATGAGATCTTCTAGATTAAGGTGATCAAGGTCATTGCTTTCTTCGATGGCGGTGATCTTAGGTAGGAACTTGTCAGGTAGGGATCTAAGGATTTTCCTAACTATCATACTGGTAGGAATGGTCTCGCTTAGGTTAAAGCTAGAGTTGACTATATCATTAATCTCAGTATAGAACTCGTCAAAGGTCTCATCATTCTTCATTTTGGCGAACTCAAATCTAGTAGCAATATCTTAGAGTATATTATTTTTAACAGACAGTGTGCCCTATGCACAATATGCATGATGTCTCAAGCATCCTTGGCTATTTCACACATGAAAATTCTCCTAAACTCAGCAGAGCACACAATACCATGAATGGCATTAAATGTCTTGTTGTTCCTATTGCTAGCGTCAAATTCTTCCTTAGTACAGGTCAGTTTATCTTGGGGGAAGATACCTCATCAACCATAACTACATGAGGTTTCCATCAGCATTCTACTGTCATTCAGACCCTCTCATTTAAGGACTTAAGGAACGCTCTCATGTGAACCTTCCAATATAAATATTCAGTCTCATCAAAGACTGTGGAACAATTAAAGGGTTGACTACGTTCCATAGATAACGGGTCAAGGATCAAGTTCAGGCTCTGATACCAATTGAAAGTTCGTAATTACCTAATGTTCTGACCCAATGCGGAATTAAACACAATAATCAAGACAAGCCCTAACTATTGTTACTATGGATTTCCTAACAAGCACCATTAATTCTAACACAGCAATAATTTATCAATGTAAAATATTAAATCAATGCAAGAAATAAATCAACCACACAAAATCAACACAATAATTTTGATGATGAAGTGGAAAACTCGTGCGAGTAAAAAATAACTCCGGGTATATCGGCTACCAACCCAAATCCACTATGAAGAGAAAAACTTACAGCGATGGTAAAAGACTTACGGCGGCAACTCCACTGACTCTAGTACCTCTAGACTGTAAGAACTCAAAGAACTCCCCGAGCCCATATCCATGGTTTCTTCAAAACCTCTAAAGTCTCTGAGCGGATCAACTCTGCAAGCATGCCAGAACTCCGACTACCAATCTTCCTCTTTGAGAACTTTGAAGGGTTAGGAAATTGTGTTTGGTTGTGTTGATGGTAAATCAAAGAACGATCTCACCAAAATAGAGAATACGAGAAAACAAGTAAATCTTCAAGGTGAGAACAAGTAGGTTGAAAAACTAAGAATTTGTTTAGACTTAAAAAAATATATTTTCAACGCTTGTGAAAGTGGCTCAATGTTTGTTTATATATATGTAGGGCAAGAACTATGGTTTCCAAAGGCAAAATAGCTTGAAAACACGTCCAAAATAACTCAGTTTCGAACAGGCGTTCGAACGCCACTCGAATGCGTGCTCTCTGGAAAAATTCGTTCGAACGCATACTCGAACGCAAGCTCACTGGAAAGTTTCGTTCGAACACACGGAGCCTTCTACCAAGTTTCGTTCGAACCTAAACAGGAACGTGTCACTAACGTCACTCGTTCAAACTTCTATACGAACGCAACACTAATGAAATTGCTCTAACTTTGTCAAATATCAGTCCAATTGCTTCAAGTTCTTCAAGACTTATTACAACTCAATTGAACTTGTTTGTTACAGACATTGCCAATAAAAATGGAACTAACACTTATGATGGACGACTCTGGTGTGTCCATGTCAGCAGGAATATAAAGGTTCATGGTAGAGTCGTTACATGGTTCGAGAGACCTTATACAAGTTATAAAATGTATGACTTTTACTAATAAAAAAACATTTTTTTTAATTTTTATTATTATAATTATTAATTTTTTAGATTTATAATCTTTAATTTAAGATTCCAATTAACTATGGATATAGACGGTCCCAAAACCAACCATTGTTGAGTGCTTTTAGCTAACGTTAGAGGTAGGCCAAAGAATAGAGAGATCAGGAAGCACTTGACGGAAGAATCAGAATATTAGAAAAAATTTCAAAGGATCTGTTTGTTTGCTGATGATACGATAGCAATGTTATTTTATTCACATTTATAATTAAGCATTCATGTTCATCAGCAGTCAAAAAAAAAAAAACAATATAAAAATAGCAAAGAGCTTTCAATCTTAGATAGTTTTCAACTTTCTAATCTTTTGAAGAGCTTCAATCTCTATATATTAGTTTTTTATGAGACAAAAAATGAGGTTTAGAGTTAAAACTCTACTTGCCATGTTAAATTAAAAGAGATAAAAATTAATAAAATAAAGATATTTGATGATTTAATTTGTAAGATCTCTTGAGATAGTAAAAAAAAGTTAGAAGCATCTTGATTCACCAAAGTAAAATATAATTACTAATACAATAATAAATTGAGATAGCATAAGAATTACAGTTTTTTTATGCGTTTGGTATAAAGTATGACACGAAAAGTATAAATAATTTATAAGTTATGAAATAAACGTAAAGTTTAAGTTAATATCAAAAAATAAAAAATAATTTCATATTAAGAGATTATGATTTTGTGAGTATTAACGTTAACGTTAAAAAACGCATTTGATGAAACGTTTTAACATTAGAGAAATGTTCCCAAAACAGAGCCATCATACTATCGGATTAAAGAGAATTTAATGAAAATCAAGTCCGGATATCCGGATTTAAATTATGATTACGATCAAGATTCTATATACATTATACACACGCAAAATTGATTTGCATCAAATAAATGAGCTAGAGTTTCTTGAAGAGAATGTACAAAAAAGCTGTTTTTAAGAAAAGAGGGTGTAGGCATTGTATTTTTGCATGTGAAACCCGATGATGAGTCTCATTTGGAGGCACTACCTTTTGAGTCACGAAAGCCGTGGGAAACGGATATCGGAAGGGGAAATTCAGAATAAACAAGGTTCACTGTTTTCGTTCGTGCTGTGTTCATGTATACGTTCGAACGCAAACAGATTGCGGGCGTTCGTGTCGCGTTCGAGGAAGCGTTCGAACGGGTCGGTAATTCTGGTTTTGTTGCTAGTCTCACACCAAGCCCAATTAGCTCCCCAAAGCCCATAAAACACATCCCAATTTAATTAAATTAAACATTGAATTAAAATAAATATTTAAACCATTTACCAATTAAATAAAACACAAAATATAATCATACCTAATTAAGATAAATCAAATATATTAACTTCCTAACTAAACAAATCACATACTAAATTAAAAAGATGTCATGCCTAATTAAAATCAATCATAACCAATCTAAAGATATTGTATTCCTAATCTAGCCAAGATTTGTCCCCCCCCCGCAATCTAATCCTTTCCTTGTCCAACACCAAATCAAATCCTCCCTTTAATGCACCAAATCCCTTCCTTGTGAGACAAGGTGAAGCCCTAACCCTTCTCTATATAAACAACCCCTAACCAAGACATGCACTCCCATAGCTCATACACATAATAGACACACAACTCACACAAATCACAAGAGAAAAGAAAATAACCCCAAGCCTTCACATTAAAAGCACCTTCACAAACCAATCAGCCCTACACGCCCATAAACCTCGCAAATCTCCTCCACTCCATAACCGAAAAAATAACAGCCCCCTAAGCCTCCACACATCACCGAAAAAGTACCCCCAAACGGCAGCCCAAACACTCTCCATACAGCAGCAAAATCCTCTTAAAACATTCCCTAAAAGACTTAAAGTAATAACATAAAAAAACTGCATTCATAATCCTTAAAATAATCACACAAGACTGCACTAAGAACCCACACAAAAACTTGGAACAATCCGTTGAAACGTCAAAACAGGTGACCTGAACAGTGAGCAGCAAAACAGAGGCCGAACAGTAGCAAATCGGAGTCAAAAGCAGCAGCAAAAGACGGAGAACGACGACTCCAAACAGTGAGACAACGAACGAGAACAGTGAACCAGTGAACCGAAAGAGTTGCGGAGCATCCACCCTTCCGACGACCGTGTGCCGTACATCCGAGAGGTGATTTAAAATGTTAGACCTGAGGGTACTTTTCACACTCATCTTTATTTGATTTTTGTTATTTATTTTGATTGTATTTTACTTATTTGTTAAATCTTGTTTGTGTATGACGTGTGTGTGGTATTGGATGAATGGAAGAGTGTCGTCTCTTGTGGTATATAGGATGGAAACCCAGACGTAAATTCCGTAGCCGAATCCGAATGGATGGTAGTGCGGTCTGTACTTGGGATACAACTTCATGTACCGCTTGAGTAAACGACACCCTCTTTGTTTTGTGTTGTTTTGGTTTATTTATTTTTCGTCACTTGAATTCTGCATGTTGCTTATTTATGCATGGTTCAATCAAGCGCATGGGCTTAGTAAGTGCGATGAGAGGTCCTCTAATTGAAGAGGTTAAAATCATTTACCACGATGCTTCGCCGCGCCTCACCCTGTACTATTTGCTATTTATGTATTGCGTCCCATTTCATGCATCAGGTCTGTTCCCGTTCGAACGCGTTTACGAACGCAACTCGAACGCGCATGCATTTTGCCTTATCATGCATCAGGTCTCATTTCTGTTCGAACGCATTCACAAATGCCATACGAACGTGAGTATTCTGTTTCATTTCCGTTCGAACGCGTTCACAAACGCCATACGAACTTGAGCATTCGTTTCCTTTCCGTTCGAACGCTTTTACAAACGCTACTCGAATGAGAACCTTCTGTTTACCGTTCAAACGCGTCTACGAACGCTGCACGAATGCCCACGGTAAACAGATCCTCTTGCATCACATTACGACATGTCCATCTTAGCACATAGTTACCCATTTTTTACGTTATGCATTTGTATTACCTCTCTAGTTGTCTACTTCTGTTATGTGCTTAAATATCTGTTCTTAATATGCATGCTAGTAAGAATGCTATTTGTTTGCGCTTCTGTGTCCACCAATGCGTTCATTAAGTTGTATGCTTGCCGTATGTAAATTGAGACGTAGATTACATGCAAATAGGCTGTATGCAAATTCGAATATGTGTTACATATAAATTTAGATGAACTTGTTGATGTATGTATGTGAATTTAGAAGCATGATATTCTTAGAAATAAGTGTTACTTAAGTCTGATTAAATTATTATATAAATCCTTTCATTACAAGTGGCATAAGTAAGGGACCATTCCGAACCCAACGGTTTGAGGTCTTCCCTTGCGAGGGGTGAGTGCGGCCTTAAATCTTTGTCCCGGTTCACACCGGGTGGCGACTCCATTATTCTCCGATTTAGTCCCCCGTGACTACTCCGTACTCCCGACCGGGCTGCGAGCCCGGGACAGCATGCGTCGCCCAGTTTCTGTGTTCCCACAGTCTGGCGACTCCACTGGGGATAGAGAATCGGCCCCGAAATATTGTCTTGTGATGTTTGGATTTATGTTTTAATTGACCGTGTCTATAGTGGATAAAGTGAGGGTTTAATCAAAGGCATTTTGAGGCTAGGTAATGGTTTGGTGTCTTCCTTCATTCACTACCTTTCTAGAAGGAAAAGCTGTGAAGGCACCTAGATAGCCATCTGCTCGTAGCCTATTGTGATAGACTAATTTGGAGGACTCGTTGTTTATTCCTGACACCAAGCGATAAGAGCCTAAGAGGCTTGGGTATTTAAGTGAGCCTCGCTCCACCTTCCCTCTGGGGAATCTACAACGGGAAATCCATTTGACAGTCCGTCACACACCATAGCTCATTGGCACGTACCTTAATGTACAAAAAAGGGTGCGCTCACTTGGTTGCTCGAACCCTTGAGTGGGGAGACCTAGTTGTGGGCCATCCTTCGTCGGTGAGAGCCTTTGCCTATACTCTTGCTAACCCACCCATAGACGGGGTTGGCTAAAGTAACAATTATTTCCTTGAATATGTGCTTGTGAACCATCCTCATTTGGATGCAGTTGGACTATTGTCAGAAATGCGGGCTTGTTGGGCCATTTAAACTGGGGCAAGTTCGCACATTATGACTATTAGGCCAAAAGCTTCTGAAATGTTGATAGGCCATTATGTAGAAATTATTATGTCATGTTTGCATCATCTTTCTTCTATGCTTGTGTTTGGGAACATCGGCGTTTGAATCCATTTGGACCATTTGTCATGGGATATGGGCTTGTTGGGCCATTTAAACTGGGACAAGAACATATTTCATGACTATTGGGCCAAAGGCTTCTAAGTGATTGATGAGCCACTTTGTGATTGTGTTCGGAACGTTACCATTTGGGTTTAGTCGGGCACTTTGTCATGAGATGCGAACTCGTTGGGCCATTTAAACTAGGACTAGTTCACTCCTATGACAGTTAGCCCAGAAGCTTCCAAAATGATAACGGGCCGATTTGTTTGAAAATTTTAGTTGATTTAGTATGTTATATATGTTACATGCATCTCATGCACCCCATGCATACATACATCATGTTAACCCTTGTGATCTAAAAGCCATCATAGATTCCCGTTGGGTTAGGGAAAATGGAAGACTCACCAAAATATCGGGAACAGACATGAGTGAATCAGATATTGAAGTCTCCCGTATGGATCAGTTGGAAAACGGTCTCGCCAAGGTCACTGAACAGTTGCAAGCCTTGACTACTGCCATGACAAATATGGTTGTGCCCCGTGCTGGGGGAAATTCTGAGAATGTGAGGCGTGAGGAGCCTCCGAATGGGTTGATGGATGATATCCCCACTTTTGATGATGACATGGCAGAATATGCAACAGGAAAAGTGATTGGGTCTCAGGCAGAATTTCAGAGGCTTCGGGATCAGGTTGAAACATTTACCCGCAAAATGAGGGGTAAAAATGAAGAGTTGTTAGATTATGAAGCAATGACCTTCGGAGAACAACTGCCAGCTCAGTTTAAAATGCCCGACATGGCCAAGTTTAATGGGAATGGAGACCCGAGAGTCCATCTGCAGCAATATGTCTCAGTCATGAGTTCAGTGGGCCTATCACAGCGCCAAGTCCAAAAGATGTTTGGGATGTCACTCGAGGGGGCACCTGTGGTTTGGTATCATAGCCTTAAGAAGAAGGTTAAGGAAGATTGGAAAGAACTAGCTGATGCTTTTCTGAAGCAATATGTTACAGACTTAGAGATTGACTTGTCACTCCGTGATTTGGAGAACACTAAACAGAAGCCAGAGGAAAGTTTCAAAGAGTATGTGGATCGCTGGAGAAGCCAGCTTTTGAAAATGCAGACTCGGCCTTCAGAGAAAGACCAAATTAAAATGATCATCAAGGGCACCAAGCCCTCTATTTATGGTAAGCTGAGGAGGATGACCTCCATGATTACTGATTTCCGACAGTTGAGAGAGACTGTTATGGATATTGAAGAAGAAGAGGCTGAAAACAGAAAGTTCTATGGCCAGAATATGAGGACTTTTGGGGGGCATTCTGAGACTAAGCCCGCTACTGCCGAGGTTGCTGCCATCAGGAACCGGCAATTCTCCAACCTTGGTAGACCTTTGTCGAAGGTATTTGAAAAGTTACAGGGACAAAGAATCTTGAAACCCTTAGAAGGCAAGCCACTTCCGCACCCCCCACCACCACACATAAATGTGCTTTATTGTCACTTCCACCAGCTACATGCCATGACACCGACAACTGCACCCGCCTCAGGCATGAAATTCAAGATCTCATAGATTCCCATAAAATACCCAACCCATGAAAAGAAACCCTCAACCACCAAGCTTCTTACATGGATGACAGTGAAGAACCATAGGCCGAGGAAGAAGGCAGTGCTGCGGATGATGGAGATGTTCCTCCTAGTCTATTTGATCCAGTTTTTTTTTAAAATGACATTGATTTTGTTACTTGTTCGAACTCTTTTCCTCAACAATAATAAAGACGTTCATTTCGCTGAAACTTTTCTGCAATATGAGTATATTTGAGAAAAGTATTCAACCTTGGTACTATGGAATCCAATGATGAACACGGGGAACCTTCGAAATAAGCAAACAGAAAAGATAAGATAGACATTCAGAAATTGGGAAATAGAGCCAGTGAAAATATCAGACTTGGAAGGGAATTAGTTCACCGAGCCGATCAACGTAGACAGATTGAAGAAGTAGCTTTTCTGAGGAAGATAAGGCTAAGCAGTCACCAAGAGAATTGACGGAAGACCTAACCCGACGGGATAGGAACATTCATGCATGCATACACGTAACGCATTTTGCATCCTTTCGTGTTTGTTCTGTTTTGTAATAACAGGTTTCAAAGGAGAAAAAAAAGAAAGCCCCGAATGCAAGCCAACCAGAAGCAGTAACAGTACAATGTCAGCAGTCTTCAGGAACGAATCACATGGGCGAGGCCCATATCATCACTATCAGTTTGGGGATGAATCCCGAGGGTCGAGGCCCACATCAGTATCAGTTTGGGATGAATCTCGAGGGCCGAGGCCCACTTCAGCATCAGTTTTGGGGATGAGTCCCAGGGTCGAGGCCCACATCACTATCAGTTTTGGGGATGAGTCCCAGAGCCGAGGCCCACATCAGTTTCAGTTCAGGGGCAGGCCCACATCAGCATCAGTATCAGTTTAGCCGGGAATGGCACTCCAAGAATGGAAATACAGTTCAGGAATGAACAAGCTGGGAATGGCACTCCAAGAATGGAAATACAGTTCGGGAATGGACACCTCACAGTAACGGTTCGGGAATGAACCACCTCACAGTAACGGTTCGGGAATGGACCACCTCACAGTAACAGTTCGGGAATGGACATCTCACAGTAACGGTTCGGGAATGGACCACCTTACAGTAACAGTTCGGGAATGGACACCTCACAGTAACGGTTCGGGAATGAACCACCTCACAGTAACGGTTCGGGAATGGACCACCTTACAATAACAGTTCGGGAATGAACACCTCACAGTAACGGTTCGGGAATGAACCACCTCACAGTAACGGTTCGGGAATGGACCACCTCACAGTAACAGTTCGGGAATAGACATCTCACAGTAACAGTTCGGGAATGGACCACCTTACAGTAACAGTTCGGGAATGGACACCTCACAGTAACGGTTCGGGAATGGACCACCTCACGATAACAGTTCGGGAATGCACACCTCACAGTAACGGTTCGGGAATGGACCAACTCACAGTAACGGTTCGGGAATGGACCACCTTACGGCAACGGTTCGGGAATGGACCACATCACAACACGGTTCGGGAATGAACCAGGGGTCGCAGCACCTCACCACCCAAATCAACTCAACAATGGTAAGTCAAATGACAGCTGGCGAGCCAGGTAAATAGAAATGCATTGCATAACTTTGATAGGATTGTTCAAAGTCACACACTGCAAAAGTCCCATCAAAGTGGGGGCGACTGTAGGCATTGTATTTTTGCATGTGAAACCCGATGATGAGTCTCATTTGGAGGCACTACCTTTTGAGTCACGGAAGCCGCGGGAAACGATATCGGAAGGGGAAATTCAGAATAAACAAGGTTCACTGTTTTCGTTCGTGCTGCGTTCATGTATACGTTCAAACGCCAAACAGATTGCGGGCGTTCGTGTCGCGTTCGAGAAAGCGTTCGAACGGTGTCGGTAATTCTGGTTTTGTTGCTAGCCTCACACCCAAGCCCAATTAGCTCCCCAAAGCCCATAAAACACATCCCAATTTAATTAAATTAAACATTGAATTAAATAAAATATTTAAACCATTTACCAATTAAATAAAACATAAAATATAATCATACCTAATTAAGATAAATCAAATATATTAACTTTCTAACTAAACAAATCACATACTAAATTAAAAAGATGTCATGCCTAATTAAAATCAATCATAACAAATAAATATATTGTATTCCTAATCTAGCCAAGATTTGTCCCCCCCTCAATCTAATCATTTCCTTGTCCAACACCAAATCAAATCCTCCCTTTAATGCACCAAATCCCTTCCTTGTGAGACAAGGTGAAGCCCTAACCCTTCTCTATATAAACAACCCCTAACCAAGACATGCACTCCCCTAGCTCATACACATAATAGACACACAACTCACACAAATCACAAGAGAAAAGAAAATAACCCCAAGCCTTCACATTAAAAGCACCTTCACAAACCAATCAGCCCTACACGCCCATAAACCTCGCAAATCTCCTCCACTCCATAACCGAAAATAACAGCCCCCTAAGCCTCCACACATCACCGAAAAAGTACCCCCAAACGGCAGCCCAAACACGCTCCATCCAGCAAAATCCTCTTAAAACATTCCCTAAAAGACTTAAAGTAATAACATAAAAAAACTGCATTCATATCCTTAAAATAATCACACAAGACTGCACTAAGAACCCACACAAAAACTTGGAACAATCCGTTGAAACGTCAAAACAGGTGACCTGAACAGTGAGCAGCAAAACAGAGGCCGAACAGTAGCAAATCGGAGTCAAAAGCAGCAGCAAAAGACGGAGAACGACGACTCCAAACAGTGAGACAACGAACGAAACAGTGAACCAGTGAACCGAAAGAGTTGCGGAGCATCCACCCTTCCGACGACCGTGTGCCGTACATCCGAGAGGTGATTTAAAAGTTAGATCTGAGGGTACTTTTCACACTCATCTTTATTTGATTTTTTTTATTTATTTTGATTGTATTTTACTTATTTGTTAAATCTTGTTTGTGTATGCCGTGTGTTGTGGGTTATGGATGAATGGAAGAGTGTCGTCTCTTGTGGTATATAGGATGGAAACCCAGACGTAAATTCCGTAGCCGAATCCGAATGGACGGTAGTGCGGTCTGTACTTGGGATACAACTCCACGTACCGCTTGAGTAAACGACACCCTCTTTTGTTTTTGTTTGTTTTGGTTTATTTATTTTTCGTCACTTGAATTCTGCATGTTGCTTATTTATGCATGGTTCAATCAAGCGCATGGGCTTAGTAAGTGGAATGAAAGATCCCCTATGGGGAGGGGTTAAAGCCCTTTACCACGATGCTTTGCCGCGCCGGTTGATGTGTGTTCGGTTGGATGTAAGATACGTTCAATCGGGCATACTAAGTTTGATATTATTGTGTTTAATTCTTTGTATGCATGACTCAATCGAGCGCATGGGCTTAGTAAGTGGAATGAAAGATCCCCTATGGGGAGGGGTTAAAGCCTTTTACCACGATGCTTTGCCGCGCCGGTTGATGTGTGTTCGGTTGGATGTAAGATGTGTTCAATCGGCATAATTAGTTTGATATGATTGTCTTTATGTTTGTATGCATGATGCGATCGAGCGCATGGGCTTAGTAAGTGCGATGAGAGGTCCTCTAATTGAAGAGGTTAAAATCCTTTACCACGATGCTTCGCCGCGCCTCGCATTGTACTATTTGCTATTTATGTATTGCGTTCCATTTCATGCATCAGGTCTGTTCCCGTTCGAACGCGTTTACGAACGCAACTCGAACGCGCATGCATTTCCTTATCATGCATCAGGTCTCATTTTTGTTCGAACGCGTTCACAAACGCCATACGAACGTGAGTATTCTGTTTCATTTCCGTTCGAACGCGTTCACAAACGCCATACGAACTTGAGCATTTTGTTTCCTTTCCGTTCGAACGCGTTTACGAACGCTACTCGAACGAGAACCTTCTGTTTACCATTCGAACGCGTCTACGAACGCTGCACGAACGCCCATGGTAAACAGATCCTCTTGCATCACATTACGACATGTCCATCTTAGCACATAGTTACCCCTTTTTTACGTTATGCATTTGTATTACCTCTCTAGTTGTCTACTTCTGTTATGCGCTTAAATATCTGTTCTTAATATGCATGCTAGTAAGAATGCTATTTGTTTGCGCTTCTGTGTCTACCAATGCGTTCATTAACTTGTATGCTTGCCGTATGATAATTCTTATATATGCAAATTGAGACGTAGATTACATGCAAATAGGCTGTATGCAAATTGAATATGTGTTACATATAAATTTAGATGAACTTGTTGATGTATGTATGTGAATTTAGAAGCATGATATTCTTAGAAATAAGTGTTACTTAAGCCTGATTAAATTATTATATAAATCCTTTCATTACAAGTGGCATAAGTAAGGGACCATTCCGAACCCAACGGTTTGAGGTCTTCCCTTGCGAGGGGTGAGTGCGGCCTTAAATCTTTGTCCTGGTTCACACCGGGTGGCGACTCCATTATCTCCGGTTTAGTCCCCCGTGGACTACTCCGTACTCCCGACCGGGCCGCGAGCCCGGGACAGCATGCGTCGCCCAGTTTCTGTGTTCCCACAGAGGGCAAAGTAAAAGCACTTCTCATAAAGTACTTCCAACAACATTGAACTCTAAGCACTGCATATTTAAAGGTTAATTAAATAAATTAGGGGTGATCATGGTTTCGAGTCAAACCGTAACCCGACCGGAACCGCACCGCGCGGTTTGAAAAAAATTAAAAATGATTTTGAGTCAATCTGAACCGAACTGTAAATTTCGGGTCAGTGTGCGGTTTTGACCTAACCGCAACCCAAACCATCCAAACCGCCGAACCGCGTTCAAATTAGATATTATTTTATATTTTTCTCTTATTATTTAACCATGAAATTTAAGATTATTTAATGATCATATGATAATATGTAATTTAAAAATGAAAATTATGTATTTTTCTCTTCAATTATTATGGGAAAACACACAAAATTTTCTTTAAAAAATTTATAATTCAAATCGCCGATCCGAACCGTCCAAACCGCTAAACCACAAACCTGAACCACTGAGGTTTTCCTTATCAAATTTGCGGTTTCTGTTTCTAATTTCTCAAACCGCCAACCCGCACGGTTTAAAGTGAAAAAAAGAAAAAATCGACCCGAACTGCACCGCGAACATCTCTAAAATAAATTATATAGTGCATGGAACTTCAAGGAAAGCTGAAAGTATTCATAGAATTGGCCATGTGGTAGGTCATTTCTATGCATAATCTATAGCAATCAGGCTGTGTCACAGGCACATCCATATATGATCCCTCTATTATTTTGTAATTAATTAATTGAACTATCATAAGGTACAATATTTATTAATCTCACCATACATGATTTTCACTATTTTTTTGCATTGGTTTTTGAAATTGAAACTAATTTTATGCATATGGGTTTGAAATCTGACGGATTTGGATCTCAAATCAAATCAAATTAAATCAAGTCAAATAAAAACATGATAACTTATCATTAGGAGTAATCACCTACATGGATTTTTTGATATTATTATGTTCAACAATACTATTTGTATTCTTTGAAAAATCCATTATCAAATTTTTTTTTAGTAATTTTAGCGACAAATTTCCTAATCAATCACTAATTAGAGACGAAAGTAAAGAGCATGTACCATTAAATAGTCCCCAATGAGAGTGGATTAGACTTGGTGGTGTGAGGCTCAATATCTCATCTTGGAGAAAATCTTTGGTGCAACAGTGGTACCACGTCATCCATGCAACAAGCCAATCATCTTTTGCCACGCGTGCTAAAAAGTCAAAAAACAACTAAAAAATAGGAAGAAAATTAAACATGTTATTTTTTAATTGGTTGGTGGTACCACGTCATCCATACCACTGTTGCACCAAAGATTTACTTCTCATCTTGAGGTCTTGAATTCGAATTCAGCGAATGCGTTTCTTATAAGAATCTGAGACAATCGAGAATTTTACCTAATTATTTCAAAAAAAAAAATAAAATTGTTTATGCCACGATTACTCTGATTATGCCACTGTTCCTCAAAAGCCCTCCTTCGGCTAAAGTTTCTGTTCACTAAAGACAATGAAGAAGCGAGCATATTCACAATTAGGTGTAGAAATTTTACGCTTTCGATTCCTCCACATGAATAAATGAAGCATATTCACAACTTTTTGTTTCTCAATTTTTTATTTTATTTTTTTACTTATTTTGAAGACTATATCTTTTGAGCTGACCCAATACTTCTTTATCAAATGATAATGGGTTTCACCACTTTAATGTTGTGAGATCTTTGCTGACAGAAAACACTAGAGGCGAATCCCTAATTATTTCCGCGGTTGCTTAATTTTCGCCCGTCAGGTGACTTCCACGATTTTATTTTTATTTTTGTTAAATATTTGTTTGATTATTTCTGCTCCTGTTATTGTTGTTTTTGCTTTGTGATAGAAACCCTAATTTGTTGTTTGGTTGGTCGGAAAATATGCCTTAAGGTCGAAATAAAATTGAACAATAGAGAGTGTTTGGAAAATCATTGGGTAAATCAACATTATTTCCATTGATGGAACGCCCATGATGGCCTCATTTTTGGAGGGGTATGAGGAAATTAATTAGCTTCCAAATGCATGTGATTAAATAGTAATCAATGCATGTGATTAAATAGAAAGTTATGCATGTGATGATATAGTAACCTTCCATCTCTTATATATATGGGCTTTTGCTCATTTAGAAGTGCAATCAATTAAGTTTGATTAAGCAAATTTATGAAAGTAATAAGGTATGCAATTGTGTTATGAAATATTTAGATTTATTTAAATGTGTTTGTAAAAAAAATCATAGACTAATAATGCATGTATGATTAGATCCTAAGTAGGTAATTCATAGATTTGTTCCATGTTATTTAGGGATATTGTTCCTAACAGATAGAGATATCGCTAGCTTCTACTCTTGTGCTTGCTTTAATCTTGGTGCATTTTCTTTTTGTTCCCTTTCGTTTTGGTATTGTTTCAAAATTTATATTGTTTGAACAGGCAAGTTGACTGATTTTTCAGGTTGTTCAAACTTCAGTAATGGCTGGATTTATAGTTCATGATATGACAGACGACATGGTCTATGATGCAATGGAGGGTGAATTATTTGGTTTTTGTTCTTTTTGTGATAATGGTGGTGACCTTTTATGGTATGAATTTTTGTGGATTAAGCTTCAATTTATATGTCATTGATACTATTACTTTTATGACTTTTGACATTTGAATGAATTAATTTAGTTAATCTTTTGGTGTTTGCTTTGTATGATCTTAACTGTTATCATCATCATCTGTTCTTTCTCTAACGTTGCTCTTGTCAAAATCGTCAAGATCATTTCCCAACAAAGGAAAAAAGATATTGATATAATTTTACTTAACTAGTTAACTTCATAATCACTGTAACCTAAACAACATCATTATGAAATCGTCTTTCAACCTGGCTCATGACGCTTGGAATTCTGAGTATTACAACTGTGGTCTAATCGTTTTTTAGTTGGCCCATCCTTTCTGTTAAAGAGAATTAATATCGTGCATTTCTTTGATACGATTTTCACACTGTAATGAAGCTAGGACTGAATGAAACATTTTTTATTCCTTTTGAAAAAAGATTTTCCTTTTGTACTATTTTCCATTTTTTGAGGGTTGATCCTGTGGTTTCTAGTTAATCGCCATTTCCAATTTATTGTATGATTTTGATCCCTGATGTCTCACAGTTGTGAAGGGAGGTGCTTGAGGTTTTTTCATGCAACTATGGATGATGGTGAAGAATTTCAGTGTGTTTCTCTTGGCTTTACCAAAGAATACTTGAAAATGCAGTACTTTTTCTGTAAGAATTGTGAATATAAGCAGCACCAGTGCTTTGCTTGCGGGAAGCTAGGCTCTTCCGATAAGGAAACTAATGTTGAGGTAGAGTTTTCCATGAGGAACTGGAGGACTACCAGTTCATGTCTTATATCAACTTTCCATGGTTGCTAGAACAAACGCCGCATGTTTTGTCAATTTGTGCCTCGAGCTGAGATAATATGTTTTTCTTTTATTTTCCAAAGTCAATATCAGATATAGCGTTTGCATTTCCATGTTTGATAGCAGCAAGTTTTGGTGTTTTTCATTTGGATGATCAAGTGAGCTAACTAAGATGGTGAAAAAGAAGATGGAGTCACTTTAAACATTCAATTTTGGCTGCCAAATGCTATGAATAATTTTCTTCAAGAAACCATACATGATATATTGCATTTCGATACCCCTTGTGAACCTCCTTCATTCTCAAGGCACAAGATTCTTAGTCTTTTCTGTAGAATTTTTGCTAATTGTTCAATGACCCTTAACATTAATCACAAATACGCCATTACCTCTGATAAAGAAAATGAGAAGCTAGACTTTTAATTAAACACAAGTTCTCTTACTTCGAATGCTTTGACCTCACAAAGTATGCGTACATGGAAAATAATAAAAAGAAAACTAGTCTTGTTTAATTTGTAATCATGTTCTCAGAATTAATTGAACATTAGATTTGTCGTTGCAAGTATTTATTTATCTACACCAGTTATAAATCCTGCTATGTATTCTGTCATAAGGATTAATTAATATTTATTTTTCTGCCACAAATTAGAGAGACTGGCTATAGTCTTCAACAATTTACTGTGTACAGATGTCTTCCTCAACAACTTATGTCTTTTTAGTCAATTATATGGATATGCATTTTGATTGCTCATACTGTTTGTTTGAACAATTTTTTTTTAGGTCTTTCCTTGCCTTTCTGCGACCTGCGGTCATTTTTATCACCCACATTGTGTATCAAAATTGCTTTTATGGGATGATGATGTTGCTGCGGATCAGCTTCAGAAAAGCATAATTGCAGGAAAATCTTTTACCTGTCCCCTTCATAAGTGCTATGTTTGTAAACAAGGAGAGAATAGAACAGATATCAACCTGCAATTTGCTATGTGCAGGCGTTGCCCCAAGGCGTACCACAGGAAATGCCTACCAAGGCACTATACTTTTTCCCGTATTTTTTTATAGTCGCTGGCAAGAAATGGTTGTGCATTAAACATTTTGTATTTGAACTTTTTTTCCAGGGAGATTGCATTTGAGGACAAAGTAGAAGAAGGTATAATAAGAAGAGCTTGGGAGTGCCCGAATCATCGTATACTAATATATTGCTTGTAGGTATTTAACCCTAGCTGCTTTTATTTTCACATTGTTGGAAGTAACAGGCTGAATGTGTTGCTAAATATCTTTCATCAGAAAACATGAAATTGATGTTGAAATCGGGACTCCAGTCAGAGACCATATTGTATTCCCTGATGTCGATGAAAAGAAGACTATTATTGAGGGATCTGGAAAAAAACAGTCATCGGGGCTTCTGGATTGCTTTGCAAATATCATGTGGTGGTGTTGTGGAAGGTGTTCCCAGTAGTTATATGGTTTTTTTTTTTTTTTTTTTTTTTTATGTCAAATCTTAATTGTCTGTAGTCCCATGGATAAGGAAAATATCTACCACCTAGTACAAATATATGAATACTTGAATGAATGCATTAGTGGTTCCGGAATGATGATGTATTTTCTAGTTTTAAGTTATTTGATTTCAATCCTCCTGCTTGTTTGTGGTGAAAATGCTCCTTTAATTTCGGTATAATATGGTGTGGGATGCTATATATTAAAGAAAACAAAGCAATGATTCTCTTTGTTGAATCAAAATACAAAAAAGTTCCTATTGTATGCTTTAAAATCATATTTAAGGACTTGCCTAAGGGTTCCTAAATTTACGGCAACTCAGGACTATTCCAGATAGATCACTGATACTTCACAACTTTCCGGTGCACATTTCATTGGCAAAGCAAAGCCAAGGTTTGCCTGGGGTTAATCCCAAATGTAGGAAGGAGATTCATGTACCTACAAAGATATGGGAACTTGGTGTTGGGGCAGTTGTGAAACCTTTAGGGCCGAATCGGTGTCCCGCGTAACGGAAGTGTGTCTAACCCAATGATATCAGTGATAGATGTATTTTAAAATATTTTAAAACATTTTAGTGAAAATTATATTCCGATACAAGTCCGTAGGAAAAAACGAGGACTAAATCGGAGTCCGGAAACTCCGGAACACAGAAAATGAAATTTTAGTGTTCATTAGCTTTCGGTGTCCCGACACGGAGTATTGGGAGTCGAGACGCTCCAAAGTGCGAGAGCTGAACCTCTCGGCGTCGCGACGCGGAAGAGTGGGAGTCGCGACGCTCCTAGGTCTGATGCTCAGTGTCGCGACTCTGGAAGGTCAGTGTCGCGACACTCCCCTAGGTAGTGAGCAATTTCAACCTTCAAATTAATCCTAAACACTTCCAATTTTCTCCTATCATTTCAACACACCTTAAAATCAATTTTGACATCAAAACCAACCACAACACATGTTATACAACTAACATATATGTATTCTAAATACATACATGCATTTGTTTGAATTAAAACACAAACCAATTCAAAATCCCACTATGAAATATCTCATGAACAATTCTAGTTCACCCAAAGATGGTCAAGTGATTCTAGAATGGTAGTCATAGCTCTAAGCTTTAATCTAAAGTTTCAAACTCTTATAAATTATTTCATGTCCAACATGAACATATTTGACCTAATTACAAGCGTATTGTGTTTATACTTCCAAAGCATCCTAACACAATTTATTAGCCTTATTTCAACTTTAAGTTATGTAATCATGCTTCCAATGCATAATTCATCACTATATGTCTCACTAATAAAGAACATAGCTTATAAGAAGATCAAACATTACCTAGTAAGTTTGATACAAAGATTCAATCTTCTTCTCCTTGTTAAAATGGTTGGAGAACTTCTGGGGTTTGCAAGCTTGACGTTAAGATCCAATCTTGATTCCAATGCTAGCAAGCTTCACTCCAATATCTAATCTTGATTTCTCCTAGATGAAATATTGTAGAGATCTCACAAAGTGTTTCTAACACTTCTATAACTTAGGCCAATTTCTCCAAGAATTTCTTGTATTTAGGTAATTTTTAATTAATAAAAGTTTCTAATCAACTTTTATGTGAGCTTAATCTAATTTGTCCAAATATGTATAATTATGTATGACTAATCACCTTTATCTACCACTTTCATTTAATCCAATTAAATCAACATAAATATTAGGAAATGGATTAGTTCAATGTTTGCCACTTTGATTTAATCCAATTAAATCAAGCCAAAAACACATATAATTACATATTTGTATTTACCAAAATATCCACAAATGGTTGAGATATTTATGAATTTACAATTAAGTCATTGTGTAATTAATCCAATTAATCCAATTAGGTCAAGGTAAATAATCAATGTTATCCAATAACACTTGATTATCTTAGTTGATAATTAAATATCGAATATTATCTTTTATCAAAACTAATCGGCTACCCAAGTGCTCAACGAGTACACTTCATATAGAGACTCTCTAAGTTCAAACATGTTCTTCATATAAGCCTAGCTAATATGTACGCAATTCGGCCACCTCCGAATTCGCGAAGAACATGAACGACCTTTTTGAACTATACAAGTCGAGGTCATCACATATGTTTATCAATCCCTCCGTCGTAAGCTATCCGAGTTGTGCTTAGGAAACATAAAATACACCGTTAAGTTTTCGAAGCGCACATCTCATGTCGACATGTCTACGATTCTTTACAACTGATGTGATCCACCCTAGGTGATCGGCTTTGGCCAAAGTCTTAAAAATCGTGATTTCCTCACATGGATACCTAAACCCCTTATGGTACACATATGGGCCTACAAATCTTATCTTGATTCGCATTTGATTAATGATTGCATCGGTCCACACCCAACGAACATCGAGAGGCCAGACCATGAAAGATTTCTGACATACATTGTAGAGGTTTTGGGCGATGGGCGCAGCGGAAGATCGGGTTCGGGGGAAATCGTATTTTTAAAACTTTTTCAAAATACCGAATAAATTATTCAATATCTAATATGAATAATTTATTCATATTTCACCTTAACCTATTTATTTAATATCATATATTAACATAAATAATGAGAAAACTCGCGAAACTTTCACGAAAACTGTTTTTCCGCAAAATTGCCTAAAACGCATTTTTGACTGAACCGACTACCCGACATTTGTGGAAACTGCCCAGGTCAGCTCCAATAGTGTCGATGCAGTTCATAGGCTGCCCGAACAGTGACAGAATCACTATTTTCACAGCTGTCACCCGGTTGGCTCAAAATCCACCCGATAACGCCGTTTTTGGCCATTTTCGATTATTTCAAGTCCGAAACACTTTCCGGCAATTGTGCCAACTCCCAAAACTCATCCATAACATTCATAAAACATCAAATATATCACAAAACTTCCAGTTTTACAAGATCAGATCAGCAAACCAAAAATTCCCAATTTCATGCTTTAAAACCAATTTATTCAAGATTAATCAAATTAATCAAACACCCATCAAAGTCCCACCACATGAAGCAACCAAGAGCAATTCTAGGCTATCTTAGAGTGGCTCAAATAACTCTAGAATGGCAACAAAATGTTCAACAACAATTTGAACAAATTGGATACAAAATTACATTAATTCCACCCAATTTATACTTCACACATGCCTACAAACTTCCAATCCATCCACCAAACCACAAAACCCCATTTTTTTCAGATTTTAAGTAAACCCTAGAACATTTCTAAGTCATCAAAAAATAAGAAATCTAATTTCTAGGCTTAGGGTATTGAAGACTTACCTTAAATCCTCAAATCCTTAGACTTTTTTCTTTGATTTTTGCTTCAAATCTTCATGGATTAATCAAATGAACTTGAAACCCATTTTTGGTGAAACTCACGGCAAAGTGGAGAGGTGAAGAAGATGATCAAAAACAATTTTTCTCTCTCTTTTATATGGACGAAATTTGACTAGAATAAGGGTATTATTGTCTTTTTTCAATTAATCAAATTAATGCAATTACACTTTATAATTTACCAATCAAAATTGGACACATATAAAGCTTATTTAATACATGCCAAATGCTCCAATAATAATTGGACATGAATCATAACATTTATGAAAAAGTCTTATTAATTAACAATTTAGATATTTAACAATTAAATATCCAAATAATTAATTAATGTAATTATTATTATATATGTATTTTATTTACAATAAATAACAAATACATATATTTATGACATGTGTCAAAATCTCATTTGACAAATAATTAATGTGTATCTAATCGTATTATGTATCAAATACAAATACACAATAATTATTAACGGACAAAATCCCCTAATGCATGTGTTATTGTTTAACCGATTAAACGATCCGAATTAACTCATTTAATCTGATGAAGTATTATGAATAATCTGTATTATTCATATTGAGTTGCCCAAGTGCTCAACGAGTACACTTCATATTGTGGGACTCTCTAAGTTTAGGTATATCTGTCACGAAATCCAATTCCGTGTCCATAATCCACCCACTCATGGATTATGACGACCACGGGTAATCTCGCTAAACTATACAAGCCGAGGTCATATCATACGTATAATCCCTCTGTCACAGGCCATCCGTATTATACCTGGGATATAAATCAAAACGTCAAATCTGTTTGGTATAATACAGTCGACTTTCAATTTACGATCATGAAATAACACTCAGAACTGGTTTCCGAAGTTATACCACGGCCATGGATTTACTAGATCGTAAACACGTGAGGATGCATATGCCCTGTACACATGACTGACGGATCCTATCTTGATACGCACAAGATATCATGAGCATCAGTCCACACCCAACGAACAGGCGGAGGTCTGATCATGGCTAGATCGTTGACGTGACTTCCATCAAAGTGTGGAGGATAACTCATATATCCACAGTGGTGTCTCAAGTCGAAGGACCACTATGCTCGCTCAACTCGAGAAGGTTCCTATTGACGTTGGTGTACCATCTATTAGGAAACCTTTAGTGAGTCGTTCAGTGTCTTATCAAATAAACACCTACATGTCTATACGAGTCTCCCGAGACTCATGGTTCATTGGGATAAACCATTGAACCAAGTCACGATATACGACATGTACTGGTCTCAACGGATTTTACTAACCGACCCGTGTTAGTAAATCTTGACCAGGAACTTTATATAAGGATATGTAACTAATAGTTCGCTTCCCAATGTCAATTACAAACTATGTTGTAACTGCGCACTATACTGCAAATCATAGGGTCTTTGTCTAATATACACGTATCACTAAACCAGATTCAGTTTCAATCTAATCGTAATCAGATATCTAATCGTGATTAGATCGAATAAGTGTATAAAAGACAAGGGTGCTACCATTAAATTAAGTAATATTATGGAAAATTAAACCACTCGTATTTATGAATCAGACATAAATAAGATCCGGATTGACACTCGGAGCACCAACCCTAACAATTTCTCCCACTTCCTCTAGTGCCAATCCATGGTATCCTATACTCATCTCAATGTGTATCGCATACTCATGGTCCTCAAGAGCTCACCAGCACTCAAGAGGTAGGCAAGAACAAGTAAGCCTGTTTTAACAAATCGAGTCTGTCAAACAAACCCAACCGTTTTCCTAAGCCATCATTATTCATATTTTGTAGAATCCAAATTCCACATCAATATGACTCAGATGTTATATAAGTATTGTGCTATAGCTACTGAGTTGTCTAGTATTTAGAAATCAAATCCAAATACTTTAAGACAACCGCAAACACAAAACTAATATCAACACTTCTAATCATTGAGGTCACTTTACAACTTCATAAGTCAATACTTCAAAAGTTGCAACTGATTCAACTAGTTCAGTAAAATCAACAGTGACTCTCCCGCTGCATCTTTTCTGACTTTATATGACATAAACCATCTAATGTCATAATTATAATCAAAACTAATATGATCTTATGGTTGCAGATTAAATTCTCCATAAATAATAAACTCGTTCTTAATACCTCAAATATCACAAAGAACATGTTTCTGGAACCATCATATGGTCTGCATTATATCAAAATAACTCGTAACAATTACGATTAAATTAATATCTATAATCGCACATAATATAGTATTCATTATGTCATTATCTTAATGATACATAAGATTGACTAGACATTCTAATCAATCTCATTTTCGACAAAAGGAATTATCCTTTACGCAAGGTGAAAACTATATATATATAAAAGACACGTTAACTGTCAAACAGTTACATTAACTGTCAAACAATTACACTAATTGTCATACAGATAGTCTTACTGTGTCCTTTATTAGATTATATCTAATGAGCGACTAATGAGAGTATCTTACAAGTCTCTTAGTTTTATATCATATACAAAATTTTATATCAAATATAACAGAGACTGCTCCCACTGCTTACACGGAGAAAAGAAGACTTAGGATATGTAATACTAGAAATAAATTTTGTACGCTCCCACTGACCATACTGACAAATACGTATTCTCTATACTTCGATAAAACCAGACAATCTGACAAATATCAAAATCAGAGGACACGAATTTCCGGAAAGCTTATCTTGAGTCTACAATAGGCTTTACAAGCTAGTATATCAAACTGTAATCATAGCATAATACAAACTCCATGGCCATTCAAGAATGAACTCTTCAAACTAAGAAATCACGACGGATCTCTCATTCGAAGAAATCAATCGAGAAAGTCACTTTGCATTCTTTAGCCAAAATCATAGTTTAATATCAATATTAACCAACAGATCCTTATTCGTTCAATCGGTGCGACTAGAGACAAGCTTCCTCAGAATCTACAATAGACTACTGAGTATAACCTACTCACTGTCATACTATAAAGGTCAAACCTTTATCAAGCTCACTATGCTTTTGCTGCACAAACAATTTGCACACTTTATGAACTATTCATAACGAAAGCTTAATCAAGTTCAAAACTTGATCGTAATAAGCCATGAACAAGTTAGATCCATGGTTCAATGACAAATTCCGAAGTCGATATCAAATATCGCTCCCACTATAAGTTATAGGATAATTGTCTTCGATAAGAAAATATCAGAACCATTAAGTATCAGATACTTTGTAAATGATTCTGACATCCTATAGGACTTATACGGCAGTTGTCTAAGGGTCTTTTCATCTTATTAATTATGTAGTTCCATTATAGTTTATCATTCTCACATTTGACTTCACTAAGTCAAGTCTTTTCTACAATCGTCAACATCCAATGTCAATCACCAAGTAATAAAATAATTTTATTGCTCGGGATTATAGAAAAGATATTCTATCAAACAGAATACAATATTCTAGTAAATAGAATAAATGATAAACTTTTCACTCGTACCTCCGAGGCACAAGTACTTTCAATTATATAACAATTATACAAAAGAAAGTTTCAAATCTCAAACCTTTCAAGATTCGAATTTTCTACTATACATATCATATATGTAATTGTAGAAACAAATGGAACCTAAATTAAAGAGATAAATTAGTATTACTGGAGCATAACCCCAAGAGCATCGAACTAATTCGGTAACACTTAATATAACGAATCAAATCATATAAGATTCGATAACTCCCACTGACCAATTCCATCACAATGGAATCGCGGAAGTTTAATACTGAGTATGAATCGCATTAATTAAATAACTACATAACTAATTACCTTAAATTCATATGTTTGATCAAATCAAACATCTTCGAACAATTCAAAGACGCGCAATGAATTTCTAAAGATACAGTTTTCAACACTACAAATATAATATCTTTGAACCATTCAAAATATTACATCTGTGTTTCATTAGAAACATATTGAAAGTTCTCGAACCATTCAAGATGTTCAATATGTTCTCTATTAGAAACATGTAACTAAATTATGACAATTCATTAACTAAGTTACGAAGTAGAGAAAACTATCTGAGGCAATTTCCAATTCATTAAACTACATACATCCAATGTATTAGTCTAATAAATCTTGTGGTCCAATGGCAATCATCGGTTAAATGAGATTTAATCACAACCTGAATACAATATTCATTAAATGGATAAGGATATATGGTGTGATCTCGTATCAGACCATCATTTACCATAAGGATCGAACATCTAATGCTTTTATGATAAAATCTCATAAATCATGGTTCTAAGTTATTTATTACCGAATAATTTCTTAATGTTTATCTTTCATTAATGACACTACTAATCGTCTTAAAATATGCAACAACTGTTTATACAGAACAAGTAACTATCTAATAGTCACAAGTTCTGATATCAAATATCAAAACAGTTGTTAAACATTATTTTAAGTAACTAGACGGGAGATCAGGTATCCAATACCTACAGTTGTTGTATTGTGAGAATCAATATTCTCTATACAAAACTATACGTATCTCATTTCTTAAGCTTTATAATTTGCGTTCAATTATTTACAACAATTGTAAATAATCGATTAGCAAACTGTGTCAGGCACGTGACTTCTAAAAGCCAAGAAACGTCATTATAAGATAAACAAATACTAAAGGGGTTTTCTTAATGCTAGTCAAGAATCTCGAGACATGAACTATTCAAGTCAATTCTTACTGCATAAGAAACAATTCTAAGTAGAATAATATCCTAAACCAGATATATATATATATATATAGATTACCTAATCGTGACTTAGAAACTAAGTCACAAACCATCTTGATTTTGAAAAGAAAATCGGAACAACAGTTCCCGATGGTTTGAACTAATCTAATAATATCTAAGTCTATTGTCTTTCTAGAACCTATTCTAAAACTACGCAACCATAAATAAAGTCAGAAAAGCTATTCAAGTAATAGAAATGCAGTGGATTAGAAGCATAAATCTATAAACAGTATAGAATAAAGGAAAACGAAAGCAGTAAATTCCATAAAACTACGCACTGCCTGAGTTATGGATTTTAAACTCAGCAGTGTCTCCCACTACTTTACGTAATATCGTAATCCCCAACGGACAACAGGAATTCAATAATTAAATTGAATTCCATAGTGAGAGGAGGATCCCATGAATATATTTCGACTCACAGCTTTGGCACGATCTCGCCTACGTATATTCATTAGGTAGACAACTCTTTGTCAATCACTCTCCAGTGACTCCTGGTTTCGGTCCTGACCATTTCTCGCTGTGACAGCTTTGGCACGTTCACAGGGAGGCGTATCAAGGCTACACTTGCCAATGACAAACTCAAGCTACCGATGTAGTCCTGACAACTTTGGCACGTTCATGATTTCGACTTTCACTTGAATTTATCTAGTATCATTATACAACCGGCATGGATAAATTCTATCAACTACACCCTCACAGCTTTGGCCGATCTCGGATGCAGCCATAGAAAGTTACCCATAAACCGTATTGACAAGACAGACCAAGAAACATGTATCCAATACACGTTACTTTACAGCCATATTTAAAAGCGGGGATTTTCCTATGGAAGTTTCAATCTACATTAAATGCAGAATTTTAATCTAAATCATTTTCTAAACAAATCAATTCTACCTATAGAAAATATAACTTAATTTTACTATTAAATTTCCGTTAGCGTATAACTGAATAGTAAAGAAACGTATCTAGATTACATGCATGTGCGAACATTAAAATTGGATTTCATATCAAATATCAAGCATGAATAATGTAATGGATGAAGCATCAGACCTGCTCTGATACCATTTTTGTAGGGGTTTTGGGCGATGGGCGCAGCGGAAGCGCGGGTTCGGGCGAAATCGTATTTTTAAAACTTTTTCAAAATACCGAATAAATTATTCAATATCTAATATGAATAATTTATTCATATTTCACCTTAACCTATTTATTTAATATCATATATTAACATAAATAATGAGAAAACTCGCTAAACTTTCACGAAAACTGTTTTTCCGCAAAATTACCTAAAACGCGTTTTTGACTGAACCGACTACCCGACACTTATGGAAACTGCCCAGGTCAGCTTCAATAGTGTCGAGGCAGTTCATAGGCTGCCCAAACAATGACAGAATCACTATTTTCACAGCCGTCACCCGGTTGGCTCAAAATCCACCCGATAACGCCGTTTTTGGCCATTTTCACTTATTTCAAGTCCGAAACACTTTCCGGAAATTGTGCCAACTCCCAAAACTCATCCATAACATTCATAAGACATCAAATATATCACAAAACTTCCAGTTTTACAAGATCAGATCAGCAAACCAAAAATTCCCAATTTCATGCTTTAAAACCAATTTATTCAAGATTAATCAAATTAATCAAACACCAATCAAAGTCCCACCACATGAAGAAACCAAGAACAATTCTAGGCTATCTTAGAGTGGCTCAAATAACTCTAGAATGGCAACAAAATGTTCAACAACAATTTGAACAAATTGGATACAAAATTACATTAATTCCACCCAATTTCTACTTCACACATGCCTACAAACTTCCAATCCATCCACCAAACCACAAAACCCCATTTTTTCAGATTTGAAGTAAACCCTAGAACATTTCTAAGTCATCAAAAAATAAGAAATCTAATTTCTAGGCTTAGGGTATTGAAGACTTACCTTAAATCCTCAAATCCTTAGACTTTTTTCTTTGATTTTTGCTTCAAATCTTCAAGGATTAATCAAATGAACTTGAAACCCATTTTTGGTGAAACTCACGGCGAAGTGGAGAGGTGAAGAAGATGATCAAAAATAATTATTCTCTCTCTCTTTTATATGGACGAAATTTGACTAGAATAAGGGTATTATTGTCTTTTTCAATTAATCAAATTAATGCAATTACACTTTATAATTTACCGATCAAAATTGGACACATATAAAGCTTATTTAATACATGACAAATGCTCCAATAATAATTGGACATGAATCATAACATTTATGAAAAAAGTCTTATTAATTAACAATTTAGATATTTAACAATTAAATATCCAAATAATTAATTAATGTAATTATTATTATATATGTATTTTATTTACAATAAATAACAAATACATATATTTATGACATGTGTCAAAATCTCATTTGACAAATAATTAATGTGTATCTAATCGTATTATGTATCAAATACAAATACACAATAATTATTAACGGACAAAATCCCCTAATGCATGTGTTATTGTTTAACCGATTAAACGATCCGAATTAACTCATTTAATCTGATGAAGTATTATGAATAATCTGTATTATTCATATTGAGTTGCCCAAGTGCTCAACGAGTACACTTCATATTGTGGGACTCTCTAAGTTTAGGTATATCTGTCACGAAATCCAATTTCGTCTCCATAATCCACCCACTCATGGATTATGATGACCACAGATAACCTCGCTAAACTATAAAAGTCGATGTCATAGCATACGTATAATCCCTCTGTCACAGGCCATCCGTATTATACCTGGGATATAGATCAGAACGTCAAATCTGTTTGGTATATTACAGTCGACTTTCAATTTACGATCACGAAATAACACTCATAACTAGTTTCCGACGTTATACCACAGCCATGGATTTACTAGATCGTAAACACGTGAGGATGCCTATGCCCTGTACACATGACTGACGGATCCTATCTTGATACGCACAGGATATCATGAGCATCAGTCCACAACCAACGAACAGGCGGAGGTCTGATCATGGCTAGATCGTTGACGTGACTGCCATTAAAGTGTGGAGGATAACTCATATATCCACAATGGTATCTCAAGTCGAATGACCACTATGCTCGCTCAACTCGAGAAGGTTCCTATTGACGTTGGTGTACCATCTATTAGGAAACCTTCAGTGAGTCGTTCGGTGTCTTATCAAATAAACACCTACATGTCTATACGAGTCTCCCGAGACTCATTGTTCATTGGGATAAACCATCGGACCAAGTCACGATATACGACATGTACTGGTCTCAACGGATTTTACTAACCGACCCGTGTTAGCAAATCTTGACCAGGAACTTTATTTAAGGATATGTAACTAATAGTGCGCTTCCCAATGTCAATTACAAACTACGTTGTAACTGCGCACTATACTGCAAATCCTAGGGTCTTTGTCTAATATACACGTATCACTAAACCAGATTCAGTTTCGATCTAATCGTAATCAGATATATAATTGTGATTAGATCGAATAAGTGTATAAAAGACAATGGTGCTACCATTAAATTAAGTAATAATATGGAAAATTGAACCGCTCGTATTTATGAATCGGACATAAATACGATCCGGATTGACACTCGGAGCACCAACCCTAACTAGGGGTGGGCATTATCGGATTCGGATCGGACCGAATCCGAATCCGATCCGATCCGAAATGCCCAGGGCTGTTTGATTCGTTCGGATCAGATCAGCTTATCGAACTCGATCTGATCCGATCCGATAATTATCGGATTAGATCGGATCGGATTGGTTCGATCCGAATTCGAATCGGATCGAATCGGACCAATCCGATCCGAAATCATCCTATTTCGGATCAGATTGGTCCGATCCGATCCGAATTCGGTGGGTTTGAGTCAAAAAATTCGAGCGGATCGGATAAAATCCGATCCGATTCGATTCAAATTTTTTTTATTTAATAAGTAACGACGTCATTTTGCATATTAAATTAAAAAAAACTTCGATATTCGTCGAACCGGACCAACTCGATTCGATCGGATTTGCTAATCGGATCGGATCGGATCCGATCCAATCGTATCGAATCGGATCGGATCGAATCGGATCTGATCCGATGCCCACCCCTAACCCTAACATACATAGCATCAAAGTGTGGAGGATCTCACACAAAATCAATGATATCCTATAGTCAAAGGATCACATATGCTACTCGACTCGAAGAGATTTCTATTGATGGTGGTGTGTACTTCCAACTCTTAGGAATCATCTGTGAGTCATTCAGTATTCTCTCCAACCAATACCCACACGTGTATACGAGCTTCCAAAGCTCATGGTACATCGGGTTAAACCATTGGAACTTCAATTTTAATATACGACATGTCCTAGTTTCTAAGTTATAGGAATTCGATCGTATTCCAAAACCAATGACTATGAATATTTAATTTAAGAATAGTTGACAATAGTAATATTTATCCCAGTGTCGGACCATCCAGTGTCTAGTATTACTATATGACTATTCTAAGGTCGATGTCATTCTTAGCATATTTAACATCAATCTAATATGCATAATGACAATACCGTTAATAAGGTATGAAATGAAAATGTAGTTATTTTATTAATAAATAATAAAATTTATAATACATTATTCGGATTGGCGCTCCAAGCACCAACTCTAACACTTGACACCACTCATCACTGCACACATTCCTTGGTGGTGTAGATGACAAGCCATTAATAACAGACATGCATAGATTCATCTGGCTTGACTCAATGTTGCATATGGATAGCCATTTTCTCCTCCATTAACTATTGCAATGAACAACAATGCCACAGCCCGTTGAACCAGATCTTTGATTGTTGTTTTACCCATTTTGCATCCCTCATGTTCTATCTTTTGGACTACAATTTATAAGAAGTTTGCTTATGCGAGTAGCATATTTTTAGGCGGTCATGTTAATCCAGTAAATGGTTAATATAAAAGACATTTCGAGACTTTCATTATTGTTAACAGACGAAAATCTCCACCGTAGAACGAAATCGCCCTGAGACCAAAGGAAGAGCGAAGGGAGAAAAGGCGATGGACCAAAGGGTGACAAAGAGCGTGGGGCGATCGGACCAGCGGTTAGGACGAAAGCCCATGATGCGGTTACATTTAGGACGAAAACCCATGATACGGTTACTCCCACGATCATGGCAGTTGGACAGTTTTCCTCCACAACCAAGCAGTTGAGACGCACAGCTCAGCGGTTACAGGCGCGATCTAGCAACTGCAGGGAGATACTGGAATCGCCTAAAATGGTTGATAAACTTCACTATAAAAGCATATCTATGCCAAGAGAAAAAGCCGATCAAATGAAGACTCAAATGAGCATATTTTTTATTTTTCATTTCTTAGATTGTAATCTTAGGACTGTAACTTGTGTGTTTGCGCCCCTTGGAGGCTTATTCACTTAATCAAACACCCCTTACTGGGACATTGTCTCAGGAGGTTTGAACCTTACACGCTCTTCTTTCTTCACGCATAAAAAAATTGCGCAAACATTTTTGGCGACCATAGTGGGAGAATTGGTATAAAGAGTGGAGATGCCTCCGAAAAGAAACGCCCGAACTAGCTCAACTGCGGAGGAAGAAGGACTAGAGCAAACCAACCAGCCCAACGTTCCAGCCATAGTGGGTCAATTCGAGGGTCTGGTAGATGCTAATCGGTACGAATCTATGAGAACTCAGCCCTAACGCGGTGCGCGCGTTGTTCGGTGAATTCACACAGGATGTTGTCGAACAGGTTAGGCTTCAAAATGCGCATGTCATAGATAAATTTGTATCAACTACCAATTCGCATTATGAGAACATGGCTAAACATCTAAGCTCGATGAATGAATTAATGGCCAAATGTGTAAACGGCGGGACGACGCTGCTGTGGACTACGCCCCTCCCTGCAACAAGCAGTCAGGAGGCTGGTCCTAATAATGTTCCTCCACAGGGGACCAACATCCCTACGGTTCTCAGGGGAGGAATAAGTCATGGAGGCAATGGCCCAAAATTAGGCCGAATGTACACCAAGGGCCAAATATGGCACAAAACGAAGTGGTGATGCCTCAGGGTGCCCAAGTTTCTCAGGGGCAGAATCATGATTATCCCACTTTTGAGAGGGCCGCAGCCACTGCCCATAGCTATGTCATTTAATGGCAATGATATGCTAAGGGAGTAATGACCGAGATCCTCCAAAACCAATTTGGTCTAGGCAAACGGCCAATTCGGCCAAGATATCGGAAACCGTATCCTGATTGGGTCGATGTGGCCTATACATGGCCTAGAAACTACAAGATACCAGATTTTCCCTCTTTACGGGGTCTGGGGAAGTTTCTACCATGGAACACGTAGGACGATTTACCCTCCAGTGTGGGGAAGTCAATGATTTCCACAAACTAAGATTATTTCACGGATCACTGTCAGGGGTAGCTTTCTCCTAGTATGTCAGTCTGCCGGCCAATTCGGTAGAAAGTTGGCAGCAGATGGAGCAATTGTTTCATGCGTAATTTTTTAAGGCTGAATCTGAATTGGCCTTAGCCGATTTGGAAAACTTAAGACAATTGCCAGGAGAGTAGGAAGAGACATTTTTACAACGGTTTAAGGTAGCCCGAGGCCGATGTTACGTGCCTTTGCCCGAAAAAGAATTTGTGAGGATCGCTCAAGGTTGCTTAAATCTCGATCTGAAAAAGAAGTTTCAGGATCGCGAGTTTTGAGACCTTCCCCAACTCACCACTAGTGTGGTGCGTTATGAGCGATTATTACGAGAAGGGAGCAAATGAAGAATTCGAGCAAATGGACATATTACAGGAATATTGACTATGAAATGAGCAAAATAGATACCGAGTCAGCCGATTTATGTCTGGCCGAGTTGGTTAAAGGGAAACCTTACGTTTGCAAAACGTGGACGGAACCCCAAGCAAGTGAAAAAAATGATAGAAATGGTAGGAATTTCTCCTTTGATATTACTAAAGTTGATGCCATATTTGACCAGTTTTTATAAGGACAAGCAAATTAGCTTGAACGACCGACATACGTTGCCAACAGCCGAGCAGATCGGTAGTAAAAAATATTGTAAGTGGCACAATGCATGGTCTCACACAACTAATAATTGCCTTGTTTTTCGTAATGTCTTAGAGGATGACATAGAATCCGGACGAATCACATTCGAGAAAAAGATGGCCGTAGACAGCTACCATTTTCCAAAATCGGTGGGGGAACATGATCAATCCAGACCTTGCCAAGGTGAACCTGCTGAAAGTCAAATTAGTGCTAGACGAAAGACAGCACCGTTGTCGTCCAAGCGCTCTGGAAAGGATTAAGGAACCTTCAGGACAAGGAGACCAGCAGAACATTTGTATTCGATGCAAGAACGACATGGAATTGATTAAAGAGTTAGAAGACACTTGCGAAAGGCCTGCAAAGAGAAAGCCATCATCATGGCAGCCCCGGACCTTCACCCCAAGGTTCTATGGGGAGAATTCAAATTTCCTCCAAAATGTAAGGACGTTCAGGCCGAAGATTAATCGGCCCAATGTTTGGCATTCGTACCAAAAGCCACACTCAGGCCAGCGGCTAGGCAGGAACTATCCCCATGTAGACGAAATGACAAGGACGCAGTTGAGGCGGAACCAAAGGAATTATGGTCGTTTGATGCATCGAAAAGGTGAAACGAAGGTCACCACAGGCCGTAGCCCTCGCACCACAGAGAGAACAAAAGTAAATAAAAAATGGGGTGACGACAAAGAAGGAACGGTGATAAGTTGCGACAAACGCACTAAATTCGGCAGAAGAAAACGGACGAAAAGACGATGAAGAGCCGTCTATCGTCATTCAGTTCGGCAGTATGCCGCTAGTGGTGGCTAATCATTACCTATTGCCTGGGAAATTAGGAGAGATAGTAATTGGGAAGCTGGACCAAGCGAGGATGTTTATAGGGTGGCGAAACTGAATTTGCAGCGCTCTCAATCACAGACAGGGAAGTTGAAGATGAGGAGATGACCGATGTAGAGGAAGAAATAGACATCAAGATTGAATCAATGAGAAGGGGAATTTCACAAAACCGGCTTCTCAGAGAATTATATGAAGCCGTTAATCCTGCAGTCGGGACATTGGGAGAAGATTTGGGATGATATCCGTTCCTTGTTTTGTATGAGACGCCTAAGGTAAAACGGACCCTCACCAGAGCTGAAAAGTGGAGATTGACTGTCAATCATGTCTCCCAAGATTCACCAGCCACGTTTCCACTTTCCAGATGGGACATGGAAGAGGAATCGCCGCACATGGAGGGCGATCAATCAATGGAAATAGGTCTATCAGGGAGAGTGTTTTTCCCGAAGCCACCAACACAAATGACGAAGCACCTGCAGCCGTTGTATGTAAAGGCAAAGGCTAATGGGATACCTGTCTCCAAAGTACTAATTGATAACGGGGCGGCCATTAATGCAATACAAGTTAGGATGCTAAGACGTTTGGCAAAGTCCGAAGAAGACCTTCTCCCTACGGAAGTGATGCTTACCGACTTTAATGGAGGGGCGACAACAGCAAAAGGAGTTATTCCATTGGACCTGCAAGTGGGAAGTACTACGAAGACAGTGATAGTTTTCGTCATAGATGGACCAACCACATACAATATGCTACTGGGACGAGACTGGATTCACGGCAGTCGATGCATCCCTTCATCAATGCCTGGTTTTCTGGAACCAGAGGGACGAAGTAGAGATAGTGCATGCCGATAATAAGCCTTTCGCTGCGGAGACAAACTCGGCCGAGTACTTCATGTACGAAGGGAACTATGGGCCGACCAAAGTTTTGAATAAAGGGGAAAGCCCTACCATTATGGCTCAAAATGATGAGTTTTACCCCTCTGGGTTGCTGGACGATTTGTTCGCACAGACGAGACCAACCACAGTGGTCTTTGGAGAACCGACACACATCGATTCGAATGAAGTACGGCCAGAATAAGGAGCAAGCCGCTCTTGCGACCTCCAAGGCCAATTTATTGGCCTAAATGATAGAGCGAAAAAGTGAGGACGAAGCACAGGCCGTTATTTCGGCCTTAAGAGGCAAATTACTGGCACACCAGACGGAGGACAAAATAAAAGAACTATGTGGAGTGGACTACTTGATGGAAGGAGGAGAATCAAATGAAGAAGAGTTCGCCTTGAATGGACGACGCAAGATAAACATCTCAAGAGGACAAGATGCTTTCGACGAGGTAAATCTGAGGAATGAGCACGATAGGCGCATAACTTATGTCAGCAAGGAATTGGAGCCCCAGGTACGTGAAAAGTTAGTTTGTTTGTTGCAAAGATACAAAGATTGTTTTGCATGGACTAAACCATGAGATGTCTGGTTTAGATAGGACGTTGGTAAACATGGGCTGCCAATCATGCCAAGTCATAGGCCTCACAGGCAGCCTCCCCGGAGGTTTGCGCCTAATGTCATGCCTGATATTAAGAAAGAAGTTGAACGACTGTTAGAGGCAAAATTCATTAGGACGGCTAGATATGTGGAATGGTTGTCAAATATTGTCCCAGTTAGGAAAAAGAATGGAAAGATAAGGATTTGTATAGATTTCAGAAATTTAAACCTGGCAACACCAAATGATCAATACCCAATGCCGACGGTAGATTCCCTAGTGGATTCCACGGCGGGGTATCAGGTATACTCGTTTATGGATGGGTATGCGGGCTATAATCAGATTTACATCGCCGAAATGATGTACATAAGACGACCTTTAGATACCCAGGTTCTCTAGGGTTTATGAATGGGCGGTCATGCCATTCGGCCTGAAAAATGCTGGTGCCACTTATCAGCGGGCCATGAACTTGATCTTTCATGACATGATTGGCGAATTCGTAGAAGTCTATGTGGACGATATATAGTGGATAATCCGTGACTATGGACGAACATTTTGGCCATTTAGCAACGGCCTTCGAATGAATGAGAAAGTTCAAACTAAGAATGAACCATGCCAAATGTGCTTTCGGGGTGTGCACATGAAATTTCTAGGGTTTCTAGTGCACCAACGGGGAATTGAGATCGACACTAATAAGTCTCAGGCAATCACCGAAGCTATGCCACCTCGAAATAAAAAAGAGTTGCAGAGGTTTTTAGGGCAAATTAACTTTTTAAGGCGATTCATCTCCAACTATGCAGGGAAAACAAAAGTGTTCTCCTCCTTATTAAAGCTAAAAGGCGAGGACGAATTCGTCTGGACTGAGGAACATCAACAAGCATTTGACAGCCTGAAGAAATACTTGTCACAGCCGCCGGTGATGGTACCTCCAGTACCAGGAAAACCAATAAAGTTGTACATAGCGGCTGAAGAGTAGTCTATAGCTGGGATGATCGCGCAAGATGACGACATGAACATCGAAAGAGCCATTTACTATATTAGCAGACAATTGCTGAATTATGAATGTAACTATTCTCCTTTGAGAAATTATGTTTGGCTTTATACTTCATATGTACTAAATTACGAGCCTACCTTAGCCGAATATAGTGTACTTGATTACAAGAATTAATAATAAAGTACATGTTTTCTCATCCCATATTGCATCAAAGAGTCGGGTTTTGGTCACTATCACTTTCAGAATTTGATATACGTCATGAACCCCAAATGGCCGTTAAAAATCAAGCATTGGCCGATTTTTTGGCCGACCATCCATGTCTTAGCACGATAAAGGAAATAGAAATGGATCTGGACGAATGCAGTCTGAAACCATGGACGATGTATTTCGACGGATCCAGCACAATGAAATGAGCTGGAATAGGATTAGTCCTGGTCAGCCCGTTGGGAGAATCTTTCATATTCTTAGTCAAGTTGACAAAATACTGCACTAATAACCAGGCCGAATACGAAGCCTTGATACTTGGGCTATAGATGCTCCTCAATATGGGAGTAACCCATGCGTCCATCAAGGGAGATTCGCAGCTGGTAATTCAACAAGTGAAAGGAGCTTTCAAATGTCAAAGCCCATCAGTAATGGCATTATTAGACGTGGCCAAAGAATTAGTAGAACGATTTGATCACGCTGAATTGGAGTACATTCCGAGGGCGAAGAACGAATTGGCCAATAGCTTAGCCCAAGCAGCCTCCGGATATAAACAGACAAACACATGTAGGGTATACAGGAGCGAAGAGGTTGAGCCAGTCCTCATGAGGCGAGCTAAAGATACGGACGCCATGGTTATCGAAGCCGAAAAATGGACGATTGCAGAAACGAAATCAAGACATTCCTAAAGCAGCCCGAAGCAGGGAAGGATCAAAAGCTAAAACTTAAAGCTTTGAATTATATGGTATCAGGAGATGTGCATATAAGAAACGACAAGATGGTTTGTTGTTGAAATGTGTAGGGCCATCTGAATCCAAAACTATCATGGCCGAAGTGCATGAAGGCATTTGTGGGGCTCACCAAGCAGGGGTAAAGATGAGATGATTGATTGTACGAAGCGGCTATTATTGGGCAAAGATGGGAGAATCGTGCACCTCATACACCAAATGATGCATTGCTTGTCAGAAGCACAGACCTATTCAGAGGGCTCCAGCAACTGAGATGGTCCCAGTCATTAAACCGTGGCCGTTTATGGGATGGGCGATAGACTTGATAGGGAAGATTTATCCTGCATCAAGTAAGAGGAATACTTTCATCATCGTTGCCACTGAATTCTTCACTAAATGGGTGGAGGCCATCCCAGTTGTAGAAATCTCCCAAGAGCAGATCATCAAATTCATAAAGGAACATATAATTCACCGATTTGGTATACCACAGACAATAATGGTAGATCATGGTACGTCATTAAACGGTGAAAAGGTAAAAGACTTCCTAGGCGAATACGGAGTCCGATTAGTGAACACTACTCCCTACTACCCTCAGTCAAATGGTCAAGCAGAATCGACCAACAAGACCCTTAAATGATTGATTCGAAAAATGGTGACAGATAATGCCAGACGATGGGATGAATATTTGAGTCAAGCTTTATGGGCCTATAGAACGTCACCGCGAACAAGTACTTTAGTGACGCCGTTCCAATTAGTGTATGGTCAAGAGGCTGTGCTTCCAGTAGAAATGAATATTGAGTCTACCAGTGTGATGCTGCAAGACAAACTGACACGGGAAGACTACGATGAGGCAATGATCCAGAACTTGTTGGAATTGGACGACATCAGATGTGATGCGCTAAATCGTCTAGAAGCACAAAAGAAAATGATAGCCAAGGAATACAACCTCAGAGTAATGGCTAAATCGTTCAGGGAGGGCGAATTAGTGTGGAAGACTGTGTTGCCACTTGTTCTAAGGACCCAGCGTATGGCAAATGGTCGCCCAATTGGGAAGGTCAATTCATCGTAAAAAAAAACGTGTTGCCAAATGGAGCCTATCATCTACAAGACTTAAACGGAAGAGTGCATACAAGAGCAATAAACAGCAAATACTTAAAGAAATATGTGCCCTCATTATGGGAGCATGAAAACAAAATGCACTGAAACAATAACAAGTTCTCATTAAACATGGACGAAAACATCCTAAGAATACAAGGATAGACGATATAACATCTTACAAAATATTAATTTTGGCCCAAAGATCGCCGAAAGTCCCAAGGCAACCCCTTAATGGCCGAAAGCGTCTCCCTCCTCAGACGTCATTCGTCCTGTATTCCCATACCCACTGCGTCTAAGTCGGCTAGGCTTTTCTCAAAATTGATACGGGCCAACCCCTCATACTCTGCCATGGACTTGTCCATCTCCTCTACTTGAGTAACAAGGGTCCTCATCTTAGCCTCCTTCCTCATGCGGCTTTCCTCAAGAAGACGCTGAATCTCTTTTAGTTGTCGCTCCAGGTCCAGGAAGACCGATTCTTCGGTCACCATTTCTTCAGTTGTCTCCCTCAGGGCCTGATGTCGTGCCTCAAGAGAATCACGAAGCGTGTCTTTTCTCATCACAGAAGAGCGAAGCCCGATCTTCTGGCTGTGCACATTGTGATACCGAGAGAGAAGGTTTGCTATGCCATTTTGCATCTCTTGGAGGAAAAGCCGATCATCAACAGATATTGGCAAGGTAGGGACGACCAATATCCGGCTCAACTCGGAGGAGCTTTTATCCAATTGAAGAATGTTCTCCGGCCGCGCAGCTTGATTAATTTCTAGAGCAGCAAAGGAAGCATATTGACCAATAACCTCCTGAAGGACCTCCATGTCTGTGCTGGTGCCGACCAAAGGCGAAGGAGGCCGAAAAGAAGCAGATGACAGTCATCCAAAGCGATCCAAAATGTCTGGATTGTTTGCAGCAATGGGTCAGATACATGTACACAATGAAGAAATTAGCAAGTATAAGCCAGAATAAAGACGAACTAGAGAAAAAGAAAAGACTTACCACCCTAGAACAGAAACCAGAAGGCTGACCCACCAGTGCCTCGAATGCTTCAGCCGCGGGCTGCGCTAGCTCTTGTTGAAATGAAGGCCTTGGAGATGATAGATTCTGGGGGACAAGAGTCAACTGTGGTGCGGCCTGAGGAGAAGACGGCCGAGCAGGAGAACTCATTGGCAAAATGGGAGACTCAGCCCGATGGGGCAACGACTGCTCAGGAGCGGCCAACACTTGGACTGTCTGAGCAGAAGTTGCGGAAGAAACTACCATGAGAGCCAAAGACGACGGCCGCTCAGGCTCAAGAAACTCCACTTGAGGAGGAGAAGGCAGCGGAGCCGAAGACGACGACTGTGCAAAGACCGAAGCCTGATGCGCCGAAGTGCTGAGAGATACCGCTTCTGGCATCGAATATAGTGGCGCAGTAGTCGGCCGAACATCTGCAAGAGAATCGGAGTCAGACGAATCAGAAATATAAATGATTTCATCTCCTTCGTAAATGCGACGAAGTACGTCGTCTTTATACATAGACCGAGCCTATTCTAATGACTCAAATTCGTCCAAACTATAGAGGCCGTCCACGTCTCTATAACTCCTTCTAAGTCCGGAGGCAGACATCCTGCATACTAAAGGGTAGAATTGCCTAAGGTAATGCCACAGAGCCCTAGTCGGCCAGATAGGCTCTGGCACTTCAGCCCCATCATCCGGATCCTGCACGATTGGTACAGAACCGTCCGAAGAGAAGCGCTCAAATGGGGAATGATCACCAGAAATCTCTTCAACTCTTAGACGCGAACGACCAGACTCAACAAATGACTCTGTACCTTGGGGGTCGGCTCCAATTGCACCTCCCTCTCCTGGGAATTGCGCCATGACGGGACCTTCGGCAGCGTCATCCTCGTTAGAGGGAAATTGAACAACCGGAGCATCGGCTACCAGAATTCGCGCCGTTTCAGGAACTGCTGAAGGCGGATCAATCTTGAGAGCCTGCACCAAAAATGCACAGTCATAATATCAGTATACCTCAGACCTGTATAGATGCAAAAGAAAGCAGGTCTCAAGCTCATACCTTAGAGCGACGGACGAGCGGAACGTCCGAATCAGAACTTCGGCTGGGAGAAGGCTGCTTCCTTTTAGCAAGCTTTATCCTCTTGGGCTTAGACGCTTCAGCTGCCTTGAGGGACAAATGAATAAAAGAAAACACCCTCGCGGGAGGCAAAGAAAAATATCGTTCATTGGTCGATGGCCAGAAACGGTCAAAGTAAGGATGAACGGATGTACAAAGAGCGAAAGGAGATATGACGAAAGAATACAGCAAAGTGCGAGTCTCCACCAAAGAGTCCTCAACTTCAGAAACAGAAAAGACCTTAAAACGGTTTGACGACGCAGAATACGAATGAAAGAAGGCAAGAGGCCACCCTTGGACGAGGCCAAATTGACGGGCGACGAAGTTGGGCGAATATGCCTCCACTCCAGCTTTGCCATTGGCCCCAGTTAAGATGTCATGAACCAGGTCGCGGCTGCATAAAAACTTGTGTCATATGCGAAGACATGATTCATCCTCTTCCGAAAGAGGAAGGTCATGGACGAAAGACGGACTGTTCGATACAGTAAAAGGGAAAAAAGAAGGAACCCGAGGAAGAGTATAAAAATAATCAAAGGGGCATGAGGAAGGAAAGAAGACGGCCTAAGCTGAGCGAAGAGAAGGCCGGCACAAGAGTAAGGGTGAGTCGAATCAATTGTACCAAAAATGGGAAAGTCTCAACCAAAGTTAGACGATCCACATGGGACCAGAAGCAATGGGTGATGACCTCGACCGAAGTTGCTTTTGGAGGACAGCCAACCCCGATACATGGCGGCAAGAAGAAAAGAGGACAAGTTTAAATGACGGCCATGGGCGAGATCAGAAGAAATGGGGAGGTAGCCCACCACATGCTTTTGGCTGGGTGTACAAACGATATATTTGCACAGCCAGTAATAAAAGAAGGCTGTACGTTCTAGCATTGAAACCGTACCAGCCGTTTTCGAATATGTACGAAGAAGAGAAGAGTAGGACGAAAAGGAGGAATGACCCATTGAAGGAGGGGGAAAACGAAAGTTTGTGGAGGCCAAAATGGTCGCTCCGAGAGGGGTCAGACCAGTAAGCGCACCAACATCACGGAGGGTGATAGTAAAGGGCCCGACCGGGAAAATGAATACATTGTACTCGGAAGACCAAAAGAGTAAGGAAATGGGAAACAAGCTGCGATCAAAAGCTGGCAGGGACAAGGTAAGCTCAATGAGAGGAAGAAGATGATGCTTGTCTAAAAAGGCACGGGACCAGGCTTCGAAAGCTGTATCGGGTTTGGGCCAGGTGCGAATTGGACTGGACTGAGCAAGGACAAAAATGTTGAGTGGTCAGAAAACGGAGGGCTAGAAAAAGAGGGAAATTGTTGAGCCAACGGGGCCGTTGCGATAACGTTATCGTCAGTGAAGATGGGGCAAGAGCGCATTGACAAAATCCTCATCGAGAGTGTGAAGACTAAACACGCCCACAGAAGAATCTTCTAATGCCAACTTATAATCAGCGAAAGTTGAGTCGTTAGTTTTGGGAAAAGAAGAAGAAGAAGCCATTGATGACAAAAGATCAAGAAAGCAGAACAAGCGAGTTTGCAGAAAAGTTAAGGGTATAGCGAAAGACAGAGGGAGATGAAGCCTTATGAACAGACGAAGGGTTTAACCTGGGATAGCTGTCGCAACATGAATCGTCGAGGAGTAAGAACAGCGGGAAAATAGAAAAGGATAGAGAGTTGCCCTAGACAGGTGTTCGAATGCAACTCGCTGCACAAGTGACGTGCGACGGAAGGAAACACGGAAGTGACATAAAAAATGGCTCTTAAATGGGCCTCATGATGAAGCGTGTTGGAAAGGGCCGCACATTTATTGCAGATATGATGGGTTTGCATAGAACTCTAAAGGACGGCCCGACAAACTTTAGGGCGAAGAATCTAACCCCGAATCTACTTCGCTCGACCTCGCTACTTCGGCCTCCAACAGATCGGCCGAGCCTCAGAATCTTACATCGGTCTTCAGAATCGGCCAAGAATAGGTGTCAACACTACACTTTCCAAAGACGTCGTCCAAGCCTTCTCCATTATTAACGCAAAGACTGATATGACAAGACCGTCAGGCCACAGGTTTATTCTGACAGAGGACCAGACTTTGGGCAGGGAGCCCCTCCAATCGATCAAACAACACGTGAAAAAACCTTTCACGTGACAACAGTACCAAGGTCTCTTCACCACCTATTTAAAGGACAACCTTACTAACCAGACTCTCCATAGTCAAACAGAGTCCCGAAAATGAGAAGGAAGAGATCGGAAGAGGCAGAACAGAGTTGGGAAAAGGAAAAGCTCCGCTCGAAACATAGGCCACCAGATATGGAAGCTTCTCTTTAGTAAGGTATGAAATGGAATGTAAGAAGACTCGCTAACGGCCATCCACACGGCGTATGGTGTGAAATGAAATGTAAGGTTGTGGATGGGTTGCGTCCGTTAGCGACAAATTGTCCGAGGTCATCTGTGTGGAAGGTACTGCACCTCCCGAGTTGCGAATGGGTTAAGCTCGTTAGCAACAGCTTGCCTGAGCTTCTCTACGCGGAGCATGCTGCTTACTTGGGACCTCGGATTCTATAGACTGGGGATTGGCCGAATGAAGGGCCGGCCGAAGGCGGAAACGGGTAATCATACAAGTTTCTATCACTCCAATACATACGCCGTTTCGCCTTTTCCGACCGAGAATTCGCTCCTCAGATTCTCTGGACTGAGGGATTAGCTGAATGATGGGCCGGTCGACCAAAACAGGCTAGCTGAGGACGAAAGGGAACGTCCGGTTGGCGTAGTGGTCTTCCCTGAAAGGAGGAAAGAACGAACCGGGAAAAAATTCACCTTGATCTTCACGTCCAGTGCCATCAAGGTAAATTTGGGGGACAATTGTTAACAGACGAAAATCTCCACTGTAGAACAAAATCGCCCTGAGACCAAAGGAAGAGCGAATGGAGAAAGGGCGATGGACCAAAGGGCGACAAAGAGCGTGGGGCGATCGGACCAGCGGTTAGGACGAAAGCCCATGATGCGGTTACATTTAGGATGAAAACCCATGATACGGTTACTTCCACGATCGTAACAGTTGGACAGTTTTCCTCCACAACCAAACAATTGAGATGCACAGCTCAGCGGTTACAGGCGCGATCCAGCAACCGCAGGGAGATACTGGAATCGCCTAAAACGGTTGACAAACTTCACTATAAAAACTTATCTATGTCAAGAGAAAAAGCCGATCAAATGAAGACTCAAATGAACATATTTTTATTTTTTATTTCTTAGATTGTAATCTTAGGACTGTAACTTGTGTGTTTGCGCCCCTTGGAGGCTTATTCACTTAATCAAACACCCCTTGCTGTGACATTGTCTCAGGAGGTTTGAACCTTACACGCTCTTCTTTCTTCACGCATAAAAATTGCGCAAACACTGTGATATGTTGCTTTACCTGAACTGAAGTCATGCCAATCGGGCAAAATAATATTTTCCGAAAAATAAATTGTACGATTAATCCTAACTTATTACAATTCACATACCACTGTCAAGTCAACCACATATAAAGTTAAAGCTAAAAGTTTATAATGACCATTTTAGCATTTACAATAAGGTATTGGCCGTCGAACATCAACTGCAGTATGCAGCTTTCCACGACTAATGGTCACCCCCGACACCATGGCCACAAGTGGTGAAGAGGAAAACTCATCTCTCAGTGGTGATGTTTCAAACTTGATCATCAATGATGCTGCCTCGGATGATAATGATCTCTTCACAAGTTTACAATTAAAACACCACAACCATCAAGTGCCGCCCCAATGGGAATCAGAGCTAAGGTTCGACTACGTGTACTCCTTGTCATTTGTATTTCTCTTCACTTTCTTTATTATTCGTTGATTAGATTTTGTAATTTGGAAAACTTATTATATGTAATTTGTATTTTATTGGGGAGAAATAGATAGATAATAAGAGTTGGTCCCATTTGGAGTATGAATGGAATTCAATAAATTAAAGAAAATGAAATGACAAATTTTAATCATTTTTTTTTTAATTATTTATATTCAATACTGACTTTGGTTATAAGAAAGTAATGAAGTGTAATGTTCTATTTATATATGGTTTCCATCATATTTTTTGTTTTGTTAGATTTGGTTGTTAATAATTGTTAATTTCAATTCTCAATTTTAGAATTATTTGAGAATTTATTTTTGGTATAAATAATAAACCAATAAATAATAGTAGTTGTTTTATTGTAAACCTCATAACCGGCCCTGTATGGACCAAAATAAAATCTGATATTGAGAAAAATTGGAATTATTTGTTTTCCAGTTGTACATTGCAATTGTAGCGCTGCGGAAAGACAAATTATAATATTTTTTTGAAAATATAATAATACAAGTGGGTCAATTACAACCGTTAAATGGTTTCTACAGTGAGTCAATCTAGACCGTTCATTACAAATTCGGTAAGACGCAATTGGGTCAGTGCTAGTGCCACGTCATTCTCACTCATTCAATATTCATATCCATCGGTTTCATTGAACTGAATAATAATAATAATAATCATCATCGTATAAAATGGGAAAAAAAGAGCGTTGGGTTTTACTTAACTGAAAGCAAACACTCAAGGCGGAACCCTAGTTATTTGATTGGTTGCTTATTTTTCACCTGTCAGGTAACTTTTAACAGATTTTCTTTGTTGATTTTTTGTTGTTATTGTTTTGCTTTGTGATAGAAAATTAGAAACCCTAATTTTGTGGTTTGGTTAGTCAGAAATTATGACTTAAGACAGGAAATAAAATCGAAGAATTTCGTTAGCTCTCTGCTTGTTAGCTTCTCAGGCATTATCATGGACCCTTTGATTGGAAAGTAACTATTATATCCAATGGCCCATAATAACCCCACTATTTAACTGCAATTTTTTTTTTTTTTTTTAAAGAATGATGCAAAACATTAAACGCTGTGGAGGAGAAACCCTAATTTATTCATTGGTTTGTTTCTAATTTCACTAATTGGGTAATTGTAGGATTCTCTTATTTTATTTTTGTTTCCAATGACTTCCTTTAATCATTTAAAAAAATTATTTGTTTGCCTTAATTTACAGTCATTATTTTTAAAATCCTTAGTTTTTGTTTTGAGTTTGTTGTTTTAGGTGTGAATAAGAAGAAAAGGGTTTAACATGGTCTCCTCAGATGATGAGACAGAGTTGAAGCCTCAATTAGTGTCTAATTATCATTTTGAGGATGAGAGCCGGGAGCTCATTTCATTGTCTGTGTTGCCAATTCAATGGATTGAAAATGAGAGGACCGGGGGCGACAAGGAACTCATATATTTGAGAGGGACTGCTGATAAAGGGCTCCAACAGATTTATAAGCCTATAATAGCTTGGAAATTTGATCTTACAAATGTGATTCCCGAGATACTGGTGCTCTCTAAAGAGAAAAGTTGGATAAGACTTCAAAAGCCAAGGAAGAGCTTTGAGGAATTTATTAGGACAATATTAATTACGGTACATTGCCTTTCCTATGCAAAGAGAAATCCAGAAGCAACTGGGAAAGCTATTTGGGATTCCTTGTCTAGGGTTTTTGGGTATGTTACAAACTTGTATGAATTTTTGGTTTCATTTTCTTTGCACTCTTCCCTCACTTGGAAATCTATTTGGGATTTCCTGTCTAGGATTTTTTAGTTATATTACAAACTTGTGAAAACTTTTTTTTTTTGGTTTTTTTGCTCTTTTTCTACTGTTTTGATGGTTTTATTTGTTTGTAGCTTGTATGAGGTGAGACCTTCTCAGAATGATCTGGTGGATCACATGGCTTTGATCGAGGAAGCTCTCAAAAGGGATGATGTTTTAGCAAAGTCTAAGGTTAGTTTATCTTTACCATTTCATTTTCATTTCAAATTTAAGGGGATGCTATTTCAGCAAAATTTGAAATTTGAACATATTGAAGGGAATTGTTTCTTTGGGTTCTAATACCACAACCTGGCAACCCGCATTTTTGTCTGTTATCCCTTTGACAAATTTTGGCATAAGATGAATTCCTTCTGGTGATGGCTTAGCTAACAACATTATGTAGATGCTTTTAAAAGCAAAGCACAGTTCGGAAGGTTGAGGGGAACTCAGAAGAGAAAGAAAACTTTGTTGGCTGTATCATCATTTTGAATTTTAATATTCTTCTGTATTTTGTAATATGCTGACAAGTGTATGGTTTGATTCATTTGGACAGTATCTAACCACATTTCTTGAGGAAAAGCCTGCGAAAAGTAAAGTGTCTAATGAGGTTATACTCTTGTGCTTGCTTTAATCTTGGTGCATTTTTCTCTCATAACCATTCTTTTGTTCTCTTTCTTTTGGTATTGTTTCAAAGTTTTTGATTGTTTGAGCGAGTTGATTGAATTTTCAGGTTATTCAAACTGCAGCACTTTCTGGATTTATAGTTAATGATATAGAAGACGACATGGTCGATGACGCAGAGGATGATGAGTCCAATGAAGAGGATCTATTATTTGATTCTGTTTGTTCTTTTTGTGATAATGGTGGTGACCTGCTATGGTATGATCTTTGTTGGTTAAGCCTCCATTTATATGTTATTGATACTATTACTTTTATGACTTTTGTCATTTGAATGAATTAATTTAGTTTAACTTTTTGGTGTTTGCTTTGCTCTGATCTTAACAGTTAGCCTCACCATCTATTCCTTCACTAATGCTGTTCTTATCAAAATCATCATGATCATTTCCTAAACTACATAATTATGAAATTGTCTTTCAATAGGGCTCATGAAATTGTTTAGAACTGTGGTCGACACCTGTTTTAGTTAGCCTAGCCCATCTTTTTGTTAAAATAAATTAATATGGTGCTTTACTTTGATATGATTTTCACATCGTAAAGAAGATTGGACTGGAAAAAAATTATTCCTTTAAAAAAAAAATATTTTTCGTCTACTATTTTTCACTTTTGTTTTTTTTTTTTTTGGGGGGGGGGGGGGGGGTGGGGTTGATTTTGTGGGTTCTAGTTAATCGCCATTTTTAATTTATTTTATGATTTTGATTCCGGATATCTCACAGTTGTGAAGGGAGGTGCATGAGATCATTTCATGCAACTGTGGATGCTGGTGAAGAATCTCAATGTGTTTCTCTTGGCCTTACTGAGGATGAAGTGGAAGTATGTAAAAGCTTCATATTTACCTAGTGATCTTTTTTTTTTCCCTAGTATCTGTATGTTTTAACTTAAATTTCCCTCAACATGGCAGGCAATGCAGAACTTTTTCTGCAAGAATTGTGAATATAAGCAGCACCAGTGCTTTGCTTGCGGGAGGCTAGGTTCGTCCAATAAGGAAACTGGCACTGAGGTAGAGTTTTCCATCAGGAACTGGAGACACTATTTCCTGTCTTATATCAACTGTCCATGGTTGCTAGATCGAATGCTGCATGTTTTTTCATTGTGTGCTTTAGTCCTTCACAGTGAGATAAATGTTTTTCTTTCTTTTTCCAAGATCAATTTCAGATATAGCATTTGCATTTCCCTTTTTGAAAGCAACAAGTTTCGGTGTTCTTCCTTCAATTATCAAGGGAACTAGCATGGTGAAAAAATATGGTGGGAGTCACTTTAAACATTCAATGTTGGCTGCCCAAATGCTATTTATAATTTTAGTCAAGAAACCATACATGATATTTTGCATTCATACTCGTGAATTTCATTCATTCTCGAGGCACAAGCTTCCTAGTCTTTTCTGCAGAATTTTTGCTAGTTGTTCAGTGATCCTTAACTTTAATCACAAATTTGTCATCTTATTTTGCACCATGTTTTTTTTTTTTAAACCTCTGATAAGGAAATTGAGAAGCTAGATTTTTAATTAGATTGACCCAACTTCTTGTGGTGATCTCTGCAATTATGGTTCTTACTTCCTGAGAGCAATGTTGTGGTTTTAATTCCTAGTTCTCTTGCTTCAACTGCTTACAAAGTATGCTTTGCACAAAAAATGAAAGCTGGTCTTGTTTCATTTTTATTCATGTTCTAAGTATTTCGACCATTAGATTTGTCATTGCAAGTGTTTATCTATCTATACCGAGTACATTGTTTTCACTCCTACTATGTATTCTGTCAGAATGATTAATTAATATATTGTTTTTCCTGCCACAAATTAAAGTGACTTGCTTTAGTCTTCAACAATTTACTGGGTGTATGGATGTCCTCCTCAAAACAGCTTTTTATAAACAGTTATTTCTAAGTGTCTTTTTAGTTAATTATATAGAAATGCATTTTGATTGCTCATACGTTTTTGAAAACAAAATTTTTAGGTCTTTCCTTGTGCTTCTGCGACTTGCGGTCATTTTTATCACCCACGGTGTGTATCAAAATTGCTTTTTCGGGATGATGAGGTTGCTGCTGATCAGCTTCGGAAAAGCATAATTGCCGGAGATTCTTTTATATGCCCCCTTCATAAGTGCTATGTTTGTAAACAAGGAGAGAATAAGGCAGAATTGAACCTACAGTTTGCTGTGTGCAGGCGTTGCCCCAAGGCTTACCACAGGAAATGCCTACCTAGGTACTACTATTCTTTTCTTTATTTTATATTTTAGTTGATAGAATATGGTTGTTCATTAAACATTTTGTATTTGAATGTTTTTGTTTTCCAGGAAGATAGCATTTGAGGACAAAGTAGAAGAGGGTATAATAACGAGAGCTTGGGAGGGCCTATTACCAAATAATCGTATTCTAATATATTGTTTGTAAGTATTTAACACTAGCTACTTTTGTTTTCGTATTGTTCGGAAGAAAGAGACTGAATCTTTTGCTAAATATCTTTCATCAGAAAACATGAAATTGATGATGAAGTTGGGACTCCAATCAGAGACCATATTGTATTTCCTGGCGTTGAAGAAAATAAAACTGTTATTGAGGGTTCAGGAAAAAAACAGGCATCAGCTATACGTGCAGGAAAACTGAAAGTTGCGTCAATAAAAAGCACTCTGACCTCAAAACTTACCTCTCAAGGAAAAGTTGCTGTGAAAGCACTTAAACACGTTCCTTCTGCTGTGGGGCAGGGTGAAACTACCAAAAAAAGTGAGAGGCTATTTGTTGGCTCTGACTCCTCGAGAAAAGTGAAAGATTCTGATGCATTTAGAAAGTCTCTCAAGGGAAATGTGAAGTCTGAGGTGGATAGGTCCTCCTCAGCTGACATAAAGAAAACCTCACTGGGTGACAGGTTATACACTTATGTGATTGGGGAGACAGAACAAACAAAGCTTGGGAAACAGGATAACCCAGACAGTGAAAACAATAAGACTAAGACAGTTAAACCTCCTAGAAAGAAGTCAAATAGTGAGCTGCCTTCATTAGATGCCGACTCTGAGAGAAGGTGATCTTACTTCATTGCCACTGTTACAGTTTCACATTTATTTTTTTAACTTTATCTTAAGAGCACTAGGTGCATGTTGGTAGCCAACTGTTTATGTTTGATATTCCCGTGCTTACAGTATATGTTGCCTTATTCCATATTTATTCTTACAATGTAGGTTGATGTCCTTGATGCAAGATGCTGTCTCTTCAGTAAGTGCAGAAGAGATTCTGAAAAAGCACAAAATTCCATCTACACATGCATACTCGTCAAAATCTGTTGTGGACAAGACCATCACGTTAGGAAAGGTGGAAGGCTCAGTTGAGGTATATCTCCTGTCAGTTTCATATTGTTAATTATAGCTGTAGTTATTGAGTATATTGTGAATTTAGTGTTGTTTACATTGCAGGCTATTCGTACTGCATTAAAGAAGCTAGAGGTAGATGGAAGCAGTATGGAAGATGCAAAAGCTGTTTGCGAGCCGGAGGTTCTAGACCAGATATTCAAGTGGAAGGTAGTGCACCGTCTTTTCTATTACCTTTTCACTGATGTGCTCTTAAGGGTTTTTTTTTTTTTTTTTTTTTTAATTTAAACATAGTTTGAAGAAGAATTGGTTTACCAAATTGGTATTTTTTGTTTTATTGATTTTATTTTTTAATCTATTCCCCTCTTGAGGATATTGAGTATTTGAGTTATAGTTTGTTGCAACTGTAGATGATGTAGGAATGTAGGTTTGTGTTGCCTGGCCGGTAGACTTGTACTCTGCTACTGCTAGTGGTCCTACTATGTTTTAACTCTGTCACATTCATATAGAAGTTGTCATCCTTGATTTCTCATGAATGCCCATCAAATCATGTTAATGTGTTTGTTATATTTAGTCTTTTGATTCCTGCCTTTTATCACATAACAAAAAAGTGTGCTTATTTATGACTGTTTATTAGAGTAAAGCATGTGATTCTTGTGAAAGTGGGACATTGTTTCTTGAAATTTTGATGAAACCCATATGCTTTTCAATTTGATTGCAGAAGTTTGCTAAATTGGCAAGAATATATATCCTGTCTTTTTGGTTTTCTCATGGGCGTAAGACTGATCATAATCACATTTGTGCATATTGTATGACTCATGATATCAGCATTCTGAATTTTGACTCGATGTGATTGTGGTTATTATTTTTGTTAACTTTCTTTATTCATTTTGTTTTAGAACAAACTCAAAGTGTATCTTGCACCATTTTTGCATGGCATGAGGTATACATCCTTCGGTCGCCATTTTACTAAAGTGGACAAACTTCAAGAGGTAAGTTTATTTTACTTTGTTCCCTAACCCCCTGTTGATAATTATTTTTGCCATCAAAGTCATGGTTCACATTTTACTTCGTCTATAAAAACATTGTGCATATGATTACTTCCATCAAGCATGAAGTGTACTGAAGTAAAGTATTTTATGTGCAGATTGTTGATAAGCTTCATTGGTATGTAAAAGATGGTGATATGGTAAGTATTTATGTGCTTGATTAGTTGATTTATTTGCTTGTATGTTTTTGGTACTTTGGGTATGTTTGTTACAGGACAATTGTTGTTTCAATATGGATTATTTCTTGGACATGCTCTGAGTTTAATGGTTTTCGGATAATATCCTTATTGTAGACACTGCATTTTTATGCATATCCCGATGATGAGTCCTTACGGGGACACCCTTTGAAAATTGGGTAATTGCCGGATTCGTACTAGGGGGAAGGAACTCCAAAGATCATGAGATTCTCTCACTTTTTAGAATTTGCAGGGATTTCTTTAGGGTCTTAATCTCTAAAAAAAGTAGCATCCTCTTGTGAAGGGAGGGAAGCCCCTTTTTATAGTGATGAACCAAAGTCCAAAAAGGGAATGGGAGGCAATATCCCCTCCATGTCTCCCGTGGTTACCAATCAAGACATCAGACACAGCTCGCTCGATGTCCGGCCGGGCGGATGTTTTAGGTCATACCTCCGACGGGACGTAATCAAGTCTGCGATTCCAGCTATTTGAATTTTGCACGTGTGTTGACAGCTTGGTACATGTCTAGCCGACTATTAAATTTGAATTGTATGTCCGACCGGACATAATCTGATCCCTTAATTTCAGTAACTGACACTCTGCTCGTTCAATGATAGTTGTGTTATGTCCTGTTAGATTTAGAGTTTTCAAGGAATATCCGACCGAATTTATTAGCTAGAGAGAAGGTAGGCCGAACATAGGTGATGTGCGGCTGGCCTTTGGTTGTATTCCCTGAAGTTCATTTCCTTCATGGCATTCATCCTTACAATTTCCCCAACTTTCAGTGGATGTCCCCATAAGAGACTCATCATCTGTAGGAGCGAAGCAGGATTTACCGTTATGCCTATGACGTCGACGACCACTACACTGTTGAGCTCGCAGCCCATAGAGAGTACGGATAGCCCCTCGAGGGGACTAACCGGAGAATAAGGGAGTCGCCACCCAGTATGAAACACTGAGAATGTTTTAAGGCCTCACTACACCTTGCAAGGTCCGACCTTAAACCCGTTTGGGTTCATAATGGTCCCTTATTGATGCCAGTACGATATTTACGCTTAAAAGATATATCCCCATATCTTATAATGTAAGCGCATGCAAAGCGATTTATATAACACACAATAGCGAAAACATGAATAATGAAAGCATCAAATAAAGTGATAAATGTTCGGAAGCTATTTACGACAATGGAAAAATAGTAATCAAACAAAATGTCGTATAAATGTTTAGAAATAATTAAAGTAATGGTAAAGTACTAATCAAACGCTCCAGAATACGAAGAAGCCAGACCAAACAAATTTTTTTAAGTATTTAATGTCCGGGTATTTTTATCAATGTCCGGCCGGATATATTTCATAACGAAATGGCCATCTCCCAGTGGTATGTAGAGTTATATTCCAAGTTTAAACCATATTACCGTCCATTCGGAATTGGTTATGGAACTTACGTCTGGGTTTCCAACCTATATACCACGGGATCATATGACTGAATATAAATCATGTCTGGCCAGACCTGTAATAGGTTAGGTCAGATATGACTTAAAGATCATAACATATGGAATACATAATCATGCATAAAATAATAAAAACAAGGGAAGGCAGTAACATGCATATTAATATCAATGAGATAAATAAATTGGATCCGCATAGCATGATTATATAAGATTGAATAACATAAACATTCATAAAATAAATGGTATCGATAGTTACAAAAAGCAGTAAACATGGCCTGACATGTTTATAGGCGACTGGAGATACTGTGTCAAAACAGAAACTCAAATATGCTTATAAATGACAAAGGGTGCCCTCAGGTCGTACCTTTGTGTATATAACGGCTCTGAAGACCCTTTTTGAAGTCTGAGTTGTTGCTGGATTCGTACTAGGAGGAAACTCCAAAGATTAGTATTTATTTCTCTCTCTAAGGTTTCAAGTATCAGATATCGGTCTTTTTTGTGATGGATTCTGGATGATCAGAAAAAACTACCTGTTTATGTATTGTAATTCCCCTTTTTATCGTGCAAGGGAAAGGCTCTGAATATGGAAGGGGAGGCAAGATCCCTTCCCTGCCTAGTTTTTCTCGAGTGATTGCCAATCAAAATGTCAGACAGCTCGACTTATGTCCGACCGTATGTACATTTTGGGACATACCCCCGGTCGGATGTAATCAAGCCCTTGATTCCAGTTGTTTGAATTTTGTACGTGTGCTGACAGCTTGATACATGTCCGGTCGGCTATTAAATTTGAATTGTATGTCCGACCGGACATGATCAAAGCCCTTAATTTCAATAACTAACAATTTGCTCATTCAATGATATTGTGTTGTGTTCGGTCGGATTTAGGGTTTTCAAAGTATATCCGGCTGAATTTTAGGGCTAGAGAGAAGGTAGGTCGGATATAGGTGACGTCCGGCTGACTTTTAGCTGTATTGTCTGAATTCCCTTGAGTTTCTTTCCTTCATGGAACTCGTCCTTGCAATTTTTCCAACTTTCAGAGGATGTTCCCGTAAGAGATTCATCATCGAGCTATGCATAAAAAAATGCAGTGTCTACATTAATTGCTTTCTTGTTCAGTGACTAGTACTGAATCTTTGAAATTCTAGCTTGGTCCATGTAGATTTGTACTATTTTATAAAGATGGTTATTCTGGGTGAGGATTGGTTATGAATTTATTAGTGGTTTGATGCAATCTGCTCACTCAGTCATAAACAAGGCATTTAAAACCACATGCTTGAAAAGGAGAAACATAATTTGTGATTTTTTTTTGGTTTATTCCTTCTGGCGGTTTGCAGTTTTTACCGGGAGACGAGACATTAATTGCAATTGTATCTGTTATTATCTAAGATTCACCTGCAAATTTTCTGAATGACGTCTTGCACTTGCATCTCATTTTTAAGTGAACCATTGAATTTTTGTTTCGTTTTTGTTCTTTTTGTTCTTTTTTTTTTTCTATTGGCTACTATGTTCATTTGTTGCATTTGTTTGTGTTTTCTGTATTTAATTGAATTTCAGATTGCAAATGTCGTTGTGTCAGCCACATCATTATGTTAAACTGTTAGATCGGTTTCCTAGCTTTATGAACTTTAAGCTACATTTGGGTGATTATGATGTGGGTAATAATCAAGCATAGTATTTATAATTATTTCACATCCATAAATAATTATGTAAATGTTAGGACCCAAGGGGTAAAATAGGAAATAACAAAGGGTAAATGGGTCATTTTAGTTATTTAGAGTTTGGATATAAATTAGAGAGTTTGGATATAAATTAGAGTGTTTTGTTTCATTTGGGGTTATGCTATCATTTTGAAAAGAATTGAGAATTGGGATTAGAAGGGGAGGTTGCCAACACTTCAAAGTTGCGCAAGGGCTGGTGAATCGATTTCACCTTCTAACTATCTTGTTATTTCAGTTTCTTTTATGAATTAAAATACAATTAAGCTTCTATTTTTAGGTGTTTTATGTGATTGTTTTGTGGATATGGGGTTCCAGCCATTGGTATCAAAGCAGTAGTTCCTTGGATCTGTGGTGTTTACTGATCATTGAGGAAGAAGAAAGATTCAGCAAGTCATCGAAAAACAAAAAAAAAAACCAAAAAAACCAAAAAATCCAGAAACCCTAGACCTTCTTCGCGTCGATCCGCCGCCTACGGCGAGCTTCTGACGTCGCCGCCACCACCAACGTGCTCAGCACGTTCTACTCTCTCAGATCCGACCACCCCTTTGCATTTCCGACCATCAGCAGGTTATTTACACTTTACCCCTAAGGTTTCTGGTTTTTGCAATTTAGTCCAGACAGTTTCAATTTCTTGCGTTTTAGTCCTGCATATATTATTGTTGGATTGGTTTAAAAAAAAAAAAAGAGAAGAAAAAAGTTTAAAAAAAATGAGGTGTATTGGGAGTTCGTACGAATTGGGCTACATACGGCAAGATAGTTCTCCCAATGACTATATTGACAGGTTTGATGGTTTGGTGAGTTCAGTGTCATATATATGCGAATACCATTTGCCTGGAATCTTCATCAATGGATTACAATAGGAGTTGCAATCGGAGGTTCGAGATGGCTTAAAGTACTTGAGGGTGATCGATATTGAAGTGGTCAAAAAATTAGCCTTGGAAGCGGAAGAGAAACTAGCAGAATTAGACAGATTGGCAGAAAACAGAAACCAAAGAATGATGGGTTCACACAAACCTGAAAGATCCCGAGCCGGTAATGGACCCACGTACCAGTCAGATGTTGGGGGATTGAATAGAGTTGTGGAAGATCCTTGGAAAAAATTTGATTCAATGTTGGAGAAGATGCGGGAGATGATAAAGGGATCAAAGACTAACTCAGGTACTCACATTGATGTCGTTCTATCACTTCAAGAGGCAGGTACTGGTGTGACGATATCCCTTATGCAGAGCAATAGGAAACAATCTGAGAACCTTTCAAACATCCGATCGGGAAAATTCAAGCAACTCTCTACGGTTGATTTTTCAATTTCGGCGCAATAAAGGTCTATGTTTAAGATGTGATGAGAGATTCCACCTGAACCACGTGTGTCATAGTGAGAAAGTTGAGCATATTGGTGACATGAGGTCTATTCCAGAGGGTGAAAGTATTGGGAAGAGTGGAACAGTGATTGATGCGAAGCCGAGTGAAGAAGTTGAAGCCGTAGAGACAATGATTGCGAATGAGGATGATCCTACTTCCAAAGTAATTGCATTTTCAGACCCACATGAGCAAGTTGTGAATGGAGAAATGAGCATTAAAGCCGAGTGTAATGAGACAAAGAGTGCAGAAGTTGATGTAGTGGAATATGTAGTCATTGAAGATGATGATTGTGCCCCTCAAGTAAAAAAATTAGAGGTGCCAGTTGTGCATTTTTTAGGTTTTGTTGGTGGATCTGTTGTCTTCGGATCGGTTCTGCAAGAGATTATTCTTGACTCTTATCAATCAGCTGAATTTGTTGGTTATTTGGAGGAAGTTTGGGACTTCATTAGAACAATGTCGTTCAAGCCTGGGATATCCTTTGAGGCAATCGTCATATCTGCGCTCCCACGTTGAGGACAACGTGTTTTTCGGGGGGGGGGGGGGTAATGTTAGGACCCAAGGGGTAAAATAGGAAATAACAAAGGATAAATTGGTCATTTTAGTTGTTTAGGGTTTGGATATAAATTAGGGTGTTTTGTTTCATTTGGGGTTATGTTATCATTTAGAAAAGAATTGGGAATTGGGATTAGAAGAGGAGGTTGCCAACACCTCAAAGTTGTGCAAGGGCTGGTGAATCGATTTCACCTTCAACTATCTTGTTATTTCAGTTTCTTTTATGAATTAACATACAATTAAGCTTCTGTTTTTGGGTGTTTTGTTGTGTGATTGTTTTGTGAATTTGGGGGTTCCATCAGTAAACTGCCTGATTGTTAGTTATCCTGTGGACAGATTGTGGACTTCTGCTGTGGGGCTAATGATTTTAGCTGCCTAATGAAAAAGAAGCTCGAAGAAACTGGGAAGAAGTGCTTATACAAAAATTATGACATTTTGCAAGCAAAGGTAATTTTCACCTTGCTGTTAGGCTAGAAGCACAACTTCAAGTGTTCTATGGAACGATGCAGCTCAATATTTAATTGGTATTTATTGGTCACTCGTTGTATAAGATTGGAAGAGGGTAGAATATGTTTTGGCCCAAAAATATTTTGTTTATTTTATTTATTTTTGCGGAAAGTTAATGATGGGACAAACAGTGAATGATTGTGTCTTTTGACATGTCATTGTTTTAGCCAAAAAAAAAAGCACTTTGGAGTTTACTTTGGGTTCCTTAGTATTGGTAATATAGTTCGGTGAATGTTATTTGGTTGTTGATGTCCCCTTTTCCTGCAGAATGATTTTAATTTTGAGAAGAGGGATTGGATGACTGTCGAACCAAAAGAGTTGGCCCCAGGGTCCCGATTGGTAAGGATCGGTTGTATTTTCTTATTTTTGAATAAACAACAGTGAATGTGTTGCAGTTATCTGGAACTTATTGGTAGATGTTTCACAATTTTTTGTTTTTGATTTGAACAGATCATGGGGCTGAATCCTCCTTTTGGAGTTAAAGCAGCTTTAGCAAATAAATTTATCAATAAGGCTCTCGAGTTTAAGCCAAAGCTTCTTATTCTTATTGTTCCACCAGAGACAGAAAGGTAGGGACATGGGTTCCCTCTTTATCACTCTCTTTTTCTCACTTTCTCTGTTTCTCTCTCTCACACGTTCGTTTCTTCCCACCAGGTTAGATAGAAAGAAAACACCTTATGAACTTGTTTGGGAGGATGATCATTTTTTATCCGGAAAGGTAACAAATTTTTTTAACTTTTATTTATAATTATATAGGTATATTTAATTTTTTGGAATGGGAGCTTTATGGTTGCTTGTTCTTGGCATCTTTGATCTCAGTCATTTTATCTGCCTGGATCTGTTGATGAAAATGAAAAACAAATGGATCAGTGGAATTTGACGGCACCACTTCTATATCTTTGGAGTCGTCGTGATTTGACTGCCCAACACAAGGCTGTTGCTGAAGAACATGGGCACATATCCAGGCAACTGAAACAGACACAATTGGAGAGTAATAGCTATGAAGCACCTGCCGTTGACAATATAAAGGAGAAAGATCATGGTGATACGTCCATGCAAAAAGATATTCCTTTGCAAAGTAATGAAGCGAGGGAGCTCAGACAAGAAGCAAGAGAGGATGATGGTGGCTCCCCCACCAATGCTACTGAAAGACAGGGTGTAAGCAGTCATGGCCATGGGAACAACCAGTCTGATAAGAATTCAAGGAAGAGGAAACGCGGAGGAATAAGTGAAAATTCACCTTTCGATGAGCAGAATGGTAGAAGGCATCTAGCAAGTGGAATATATGATGGAATGTCTCAATATTCGCCAGCCAATAAAATTGATGTTAGTTCCTCATTGGAGGGTCACTCATCCAAATCTATTGTTGGAGACAATGATTGTCAACACTTCGACAAGGGAAAGCCATACTCTTCCCCAGCCAAAGTTATCGACGGAAAATCCTCATTGGAAGGTCACTCTCCCAAATCTATTGAGATACTGTCACATGATGATGGCTATCAATGCGACGAAATGCCTCACAGTTCCCCAGTAAACGAGATCGATGGAATATCCACATTGGAAGGTCCATCATACAAACGTATTGAGATGCCTACACTTTCTGGAATTGGAGAGGATGGTTATCAACATTTTGATGATAGAATGTCTCATCATTTTGCAGCCAATGTGATTGATAGTGGATCTTCATTGCAAGGTCCCTCATCCAAATCTATTGATTTGCCTTCCTATACTGGATTTGACGACAATGTTCATCAACATTTTGGTGACAAGGGGGTGTCTCACTGTTCCCCCACCGATATGGTTGCCAAATCCTCATTGGAGGATCATTCCTCCAAATCTATTGATATACTTTCACATACTGGATTTGGCAGTGCTTATCAACATTTTGTGCCTACCGTATCTGGCTCGCATATGCAGATTGGAACAACTTATGATGGGACCCAGGCTGGTATTCCGAGTAATATGGGTAGCTACGGCAAGAGCTGTAATGATCCTTATACAAATTTAAACGGTGGATTTCCACATGGTGTTAAGTTGGATGAACGGTCTACTGCACATGTAAGAAACATAGATAGCCTTGGTTTCATGAGCACAGACAGGGAATCTGATATAGGGCCACAGGCACGAATGTACGGTCAATTGGGATCACTGCCACCTAATGTTTATGGGAGTCAAGGTTTCAGTGCTGAGGCACCCTATAGAACTAGCACATCCACGATGGATCGTTATGCTCCCCGACTGGGTGAATTCAATAATACAAGGATGAGTAGTCTCAGGTCCGAGCCATTCATGCCGAGTAGAAGTGGCGGCTCATATGACCCTAGAGCACCACAACTTGGATTCTTTACCAATATGGATTTTGCTCCTGGTTTTCCCCCACCTTTTCCACACCAGGGCTCCGGAGGTTGGCTTGATGATTAAACCTGTTGTTGCTTATCCCTTGCAGGTATAGTGCAGTAATATCTTTGTTTTTAATAGATGCAAATAGTAAATATTGTTCTGCATCGTCACCTTTTTTGAAAATATATCTGGATAACATTAACATCCTTATTGCTTTCCAGTCAGTGGCTAGTACTGAATCTTTGAAATTCTAGTTGGAACAACATAGATTTATTATACCAGTCTATCAAGGTGGTTATTCTAGATGAGGATTGGTCATGAATTTTTAAGTGGTTTGATTCTATATGTGCACTCTGTCATAACCATGGCTTCTAAAATGATAGAAACCACATGCTTGATAAGGAGAAACGGAACTGATGAAATATTATTGATTTATCCTTTTTTACAGGGAGACTGACATTAATTGCAATTACGTATGTTATTATCTAAGAGATTCACCTGGAAATTGTCACAACTGAATGGTGTCTTGCACTTATATCCCATTTATAGGGGAACCATTGAATTTTTGCTTTGTTTTTGTATTGGCTACTATGTTCATTTGCTGCTGTTGCATTTGTTTGTGTGTTCTGTATTTAATTGAATTTCATTTATTGCCAGATAGATCTCCTGTGTACAGAATGTGAACTGCTGTGGGAATAAAGATTTTAGCTGCTTAATGAAAAAGAAGCTCGACGAAACTGGGTAGAAGTGCTTATACAAAAATTATGACATTTTGCAAGCAAAGGTAATTTTCACCTTGATATTTAGGCTAGAAATAGAACTGTTCTATGTGTCGATGACATTCGAGATGTTTGAAGCCATTGAAATGTACAATGGCATGTCTTCGATTCACATGTATTGTTGTATGGTTACTAAAAATAAAATCAAAATTCCAAACCGCTTTCCAGAAGTTTCTCCAAGAATGGATTTTGGTCATGACTTAAATTGTTATTACACATTAGCTATCAAAATTCTCATGTGGTGTTTTCAAGGCTTGTGTCTATTGTTCCTCCATTTATTATAGAGAATATTATAATGAGAGTATAAGATAGCTTATAAGAAATGGAACCAACGTTAAAGTATAATTAGCGTGGAAAAATAATCTCATATTTGTGCGATTCAATTTTATTAGAGTATAAGTTAGCGTTAACTATGCGTTCGAAATAGTGTTATATACGTTAGTTAGTATTTACGTTCAACTTATAAAGTTATCAAAGTATTCATCTCTACAACCCTATTTAGTTGGCAATAAAGTTGTGATATTCTCTGTATATGATGATGATGATGTGTGTGTAAGCAATACATTACTGTTTGTCATATTCATCTTCAACTTCAACTCACCCTTTAGGGATGGTAAAAAAATCAGTCTCGACGGGCTCTAAAGAGGTCAGATTGGTAATAAATCTTAAAATTTAGTATTTTCTAAATGTTTTTATTAATTATATTAATTTTAATTTTAATTTTAAATATATATATATATATATATATATTTATAATTAAATTTTAAGGCCTAATTCAAAATATCACTAGATAGTGAATACGTTTTAATTAATTTTTTTTTTTCTAAAATCATGTCATTATCTAATAGGTGGTAACGAGGGTGGCATAAAGCCTGAGTTCGGCACGGCTCTATTAAGTTTGGTCCTTTTTTTAGGGCTTTAGGTCCAGCGCGGACATATCCGAAAAGTTCAATCCGATTTTAGTAATAAAAAATAATTAAAAAAATATTATAAATGTTAATTTTTTTCATTTTAATTTTTTTAAAAAATAATAATAATAAATTTTTTTCAAAAAATGAAAATTAAGAAATTTATTTTCGGAAAAAATGAAGTCCGGTCCGGTACGACTCCTGGAGGTAAAGGTGTCATCATCTAGAAGGCGCGATATCCACGTGGCTTATATAGCAGCAACAGTCATTATCTAACAAGTGAGATAGCAACGGGCAGTGTCAGAATCAGCACCCCATAAAACACAAAAGGAAACATAATATGACCTTTTATTTATTGCAAGTAAATGCCATATAATTGTTAAGTGTCCTTTTTCTTTCATTTTTATTATTAGGATTTATATTTGCCATAAATTGTTGGGTTTTGACTTTGAGAAAGCAGGATCCAATGATAAAACACTTTTTTTAATTTAACATTAAAAGATATGAGATCTAAACTAAAGCAAATCTAAAGATGGATGGTGGTGAGCTCGAGCTGAAGAAGTTGATGAAGGTATGGATTCTAGCAATTTCATCTTTGAGTTACTGTTATTACATATCATCCAAAATCCCAAAAGGCCTTTTAAGGCTTATCTCTCTCTTTCCTGTCTTCCACCTCTTCATAATCCTCCCTTTAAATCTTTCCTCCATTCATTTTTGTGGTGTCACTTCCTTCTTCCTTGTTTGGCTTGCCAACTTCAAGCTTCTGCTTTTTGCTTTTGATCATGGCCCATTATCCCATCTCAATAAACTTTTCCATTTCATATTAATAGCTTCCCTTCCCATAAAATTCAAACCAAACCCACCTCCAAAACAAGAATCATATCAAGTGCCAAAGTCAATTTTACTTGTTACAAAATTGTTACTTCTATTTTCAATTCTCCATGCTTATGACTATAGACAGCATTTACATCAATACATGGTCTTAGCCTTATATTGTGGGCATTTGTATCTTGAACTAGAAATGGTCCTAGCCTTGTGTGCAACCCCGGCTCGAGTCCTCGGCTTTGAGCTCGAGCCACAATTCAACGAACCATATCTAGCCACCTCACTACAAGACT
>SKCR01022789.1:0-106446 GCA_019454045.1 Zanthoxylum bungeanum
GCATTCAATCGACAACAGAATCCTCCAAGCATTAGGCATCAACTGCGAAGGAGCAATCCCATAGTGATCTAAAACCTCCCAAGCTAACCTTGGAATAGGAAACCTGAGACCATCAGTAAAGGGCCGTACATAAAATCCAATCCACCCGTCAACTTTGTAGTCTATCCTTTCAGTCGGCAGAGGAACCCTTATTTCCATCGACTTTGGAAATCTATATTTACACCTAAGCTCCATTAGCAGACTTTCTGTCATTCGACTTGCTGGGTTCTTTGTTAACAAATTGGTCGGTTCACTTGTGCTAACCGGACCACTCGACTCCCCTATTGCTGCTATTGACCTGATGGGAATCGCAAGCATAGGAACTTGGCTCGACAAAACAGTAACTGGTCCTTCTTCGAAGAATTCTTGACGCGCCCATTCCCTCATTGATGCCTCTTCAGTAGGTTCACTCGACGACTCTTCTACATATGTATCGATTTGCTGGCCTAAGCTATCTAAGGAGTCTCCATTCGACATTTTTTTTCACTAATTAGCTGATAAACAAAAATTTTCTATTTTCTAGGGATATGTTTCCTAAAGATCAAACTCACTACCAATTCTCCAAACAAGATTCCACCAAACTAACTTAGTTTCAAGAGATCAAACTACGTAAATTAGCTAAGAAAAGTTTGAATCTACTCTAGAACAATGAAAAGAAATGAAGAACATGAAGAAGGTTATGAAGAGTACCTTAGAAACTTTGAAGCTTTCTCCCAACTCGCTGATAAGGGTGAATGAAGCAAATGAACCTACGAAGCCACTCTTATACTACTTTGAGGCGGTTCATTTTCCCGCCAAAAAGACGCCTCGTATTTGCCGTTAGGTTTTGCTCTATTTGATGACACGTGGAAAACCTACAGATCTTCACCATCTCCTGGACTCATGTCGAGTCAAGTAAACTCCTGAACCACCGTTTGGTTCAGTCGACAAGGGACATTCCCCTGGACTCATGTCGAGTCACGTAAACTCCTGAACCACCGTTTGGTTCAGTCGACAAGGGACATTCCCCTGGACTCATGTCGAGTCAAGTAAACTCCTGAACCACCGTTGGTTCAGTCGACAAGGGACAATCCCCTGGACTCATGTCGAGTCACATAAACTCCTGAACCACCGTTTGGTTCAGTCGACAAGGGACAATCCCCTGGACTCATGTCGAGTCACGTAAACTCCTGAACCACCGATTGGTTCAGTCGACAAGGGACAATCCCCTGGACTCATGTCGAGTCAAGTAACTCCTGAACCACCGTTGGTTCAGTCGACAAGGGACAATCCCCTGACTCATGTCGAGTCACGTAAACTCCTGAACCACCGTTTGGTTCAGTCGACAAGGGACAATCCCCTGGACTCATGTCGAGTCACGTAAACTCCTGAACCACCGATTGGTTCAGTCGACAAGGGACAATCCCCTGGACTCATGTCGAGTCACATAACTCCTGAACCACCGTTGGTTCAGTCGACAAGGGACAATCCCCTGGACTCATGTCGAGTCACGTAAACTCCTGAACCACCGTTTGGTTCAGTCGACAAGGGACAATCCCCTGGACTCATGTCGAGTCAGGTAAACTCCTGAACCACCAGTTTGGTTCAGTCGACAAGGGACATTCCCCTGGACTCATGTCGAGTCACATAAACTCCTGAACCACCGTTGGTTCAGTCGACAAGGGACAATCCCCTGGACTCATGTCGAGTCACATAAACTCCTGAACCACCGTTGGTTCAGTCGACAAGGGACAATCCCCTGGACTCATGTCGAGTCAGGTAAACTCCTGAACCACCGTTTGGTTCAGTCGACAAGGGACATTCCCCTGGACTCATGTCGAGTCACATAAACTCCTGAACCACCGTTGGTTCAGTCGACAAGGGATAATCCCCTGGACTCATGTCGAGTCACGTAAACTCCTGAACCACCGTTTGGTTCAGTCGACAAGGGACAATCCCCTGGACTCATGTCGAGTCACGTAAACTCCTGAACCACCGTTTGTTCAGTCGACAAGGGATAATCCCCTGGACTCATGTCGAGTCACGTAAACTCCTGAACCACCGATTGGTTCAGTCGACAAGAGACAATCCCATGGACTCATGTCGAGTCAAGTAAACTCCTGAACCACCGTTGGTTCAGTCGACAAGGGACAATCCCCTGGACTCATGTCGAGTCACATAAACTCTTGAACCACCGTTTGGTTCAGTCGACAAGGGACAATCCCCTGGACTCATGTCAAGTCACGTAAACTCCTGAACCACCGATTGGTTCAGTCGACAAGGGACAATCCCCTGGACGCATGTCGAGTCACATAAACTCCTGAACCACCGTTGGTTCAGTCGACAAGGGACAATCCCCTGGACTCATGTCGAGTCACGTAAACTCCTGAACCACCGTTTGGTTCAGTCGACAAGGGACAATCCCCTGGACTCATGTCGAGTCAGGTAAACTCCTGAACCACCGTTTGGTTCAGTCGACAAGGGACATTCCCCTGGACTCATGTCGAGTCACATAAACTCCTGAACCACCGTTGGTTCAGTCGACAAGGGATAATCCCCTGGACTCATGTCGAGTCACGTAAACTCCTGAACCACCGTTTGGTTCAGTCGACAAGGGACAATCCCCTGGATTCATGTCGAGTCAGGTAAACTCCTGAACCACCGTTTGGTTCAGTCGACAAGGGACATTCCCCTGGACTCATGTCGAGTCAAGTAAACTCCTGAACCACCGTTTGGTTCAATCGACAAGGGACATTCCCCTGGACTCATGTCGAGTCAAGTAAACTCCTGAACCACCGTTTGGTTCAATCGACAAGGGACATTCCCCTAGACTCATGTCGAGTCAGGTAAACTCCTGAACCACCGATTGGTTCAGTCGACAAGGACATTCCCCTGGACTCATGTCGAGTCAAAGCATACTCTTGAACTGCAGTTTGGTTCAGTCGACAACGAATATTCCCTTGGACTCATGAACTCCTGAAACTCTATTTCAGTTCGTCAAAGACACGACCCTAGATAAATTAGATGCATGCAAACAGAAACCCACATTTTTATATATATTTTGGTACGACATTTGGCAGAAGGTAATACACTCTTACGCTCTTTTTTCACATACGACACGGATAAATATACTCTCTAAAACAAAAATTCTTTGACTTAGAGAGTAAGGGACAAACTGTATGGGCCAAATTTGGTCCAAGGGTAAAATTGTCTTTCACCTTAAGCCCATCAGCATGTTAGGCCCGAAAATAAGGACCAAAAGCCCAAAGAATTATGTATTATTTGATTACAATTAAATCATAAAAAGCATGACCACTCCACTTAACCTAATTCTAGCATTAACCACTCCACCACTCCACTTAACCTAATTCCAACATTAATCCTCACTTACTCCAAAACCATTACCAAATACACCAACATTAGATCATGTTTTATCTATAAATATGAAAAGAATACGGGAAGAAAGTATTCAAGTCTCATTTCTCTCACCCTAAATACTTCATGCTCTCAATCCTTAATCCCCTCATATATTACACAGCCCTCACGGCCAAACAAAGGAAGTAGAGGTAATATTCAACCTTGCTTTCCCACTTTACAAATTTATTTCGTGTCACTGACTTGGGCGTCGGAGTATACCCGGTATCCACCACACCGGTGGTAGCCTACTCTCGTCCACTCTACTTTGTTTTTTGCAGGATTGCTAGTGCCCAACTTACAAATTCTGATTGAGGACCCTTGGCGAATTCCGGAGTCCACATGTAGTAAATAAAAGTTTAATTCTATCTACTATATAATAAGGAAACAAACAAGCGGCAATTTCCATAATAACATACATTGCCTAAGTTATGGAATATTTTAAACTTAGCAGTGCCTCCCACTATTTTTACGTAATGCCGTAATCCCCAACGGAAAGACGAGAATTCAATAATTAAATCGAATTCCATAATGGGAAGAGGACCCCATGAATATATTTCGACTCACAGCAGAGGCACAGTCTCGCCGACGTATATTCACAGGTAGACAACTAATTGTCAATCACTCGCTAGTGACTCCAAGGTTCCGGTCCTGGCCGTTTCTCATTGTCGCTGCGAAGGCAGGCCCACAATGAGACGTACCAAGGTTAAACTTGTCAATGATAAACTCAAGTTACTTGCGTAACCATGACAGCTAGGGCACGTTCAGGATTCCGCTTTCGCTTGAATTTATCTAGTATCTAATATACATTCGGCATAAATAAATTTCTATCAGCTACACCCTCACAGCAGAGGCACGGTCTCGGATGTAGTCAACGAAAAGATATTTATAAACCGTATTGACAAGACGGACCAAGAAACAAGTATTCCAAATATTAGTTACTTTAAAACCTTATTAAGCGGGGATATTCCATTAAGTGTCATACACCCTAAATCTAATCAAATTAGATTATAACATGCATGTATAAAGTCAAGAAAACATGATTAAACATTGAATAAAATAAGCTAATCATTTATGGTGGCCTAGAATCAGACTCGCTCTGATACCATTTTGTAGGGGTTTTAGGGGGAATATCCGGTAACGCAGCGGAAGCGGTGGAAAATCAGATTTTCCGATTTCAAAACTTTTTCTCGGATTAATTAAATAAACATATTTATTTAATTATCCAATAATCAAATTATGAAACAAAATTCAAATGAATCATATTCAAGTGAATTTACCAAATTGCCCTTATATTGGTATTTTGTCCATTTTAGTCCGAAATTGATCTAATCAATTTTGAATGATTCTAAATCATTTCTAAGATGAACTTAGCATGTTCAAAACATCAAAACACCAAAAGCAAGCAAAACCCCAAAAATCCAACTCTTGGCCGAATGCACCACCTTGGTGCCAAAGTGTGCACTTTGTCATTTCATGCATCAAAACACATCAAGATGTAATCCAATGAACATGAAACTTTATATGCATCATATACACATCCAAATACACAACATATATGAAAACGCCCAAATTTGGAATTGGTCATGAACCCTAATTTTTTAATTTCTTCAAATTGGACAAATTAGACCAAATTGGTTAAATCAATTACTTCAATCATGTTTCTTCCATCCAACCAAAGTCTCAACACAATGAAACAACTCAAGATCAAATCTAGGTCATCTAAGAGTGGTTCAACAACTCTAGATTAGCAACAAGGTTTCCAAAACCATAAAAGAACACTTATTACTACAATAGCCATAAGCTTCCTTCACCATACATGCTCTACACTTTCATCAAAACTTCCATCATCAAAAACACAAAGAATAAAGAAAGAAATAACCTAAGAACATCATATGTTAAAGCCTAGATCCTAAGGAACATTTTCCTTTCTAATAGTAAGTTGGAAAAACTTACTAAAAATCAAGCTTTCTTTGGTTTCTTCTTTCTTTCTCACAAGCTTCCTTTGGTTTCCATTAATGGAGTTTTCTTTTAAAGTGTATTAGGTTAACAATGAAATGAAATGAAAAACAATATATACTTGTATCAAAGATGCCTTGGCCGAAATTCACCAAACCAAATACAAGTTAATTAATTTCAATTTCATTTCACCTTACATTTGATCAACTTGATAAAATATCTTAATAACACTTTATAGATATTTATATTAAGTCAACAAATGCAACTAAGAAAACTATAACTCTTATATTTTATAAGTGTTGGCCGAATTTATCAAGAAATAAAGGAAAAAGATATTTTCATTTTTCAAACAATTTGAACAAATATCTTAAGAAGTCAAAATCAATTTGACAACCATTTCCTTCAATGTATAAGTCAACAATTGCAACTTATAATCACTTCCTAACTTTATCATTTGGTGATATATTTATATTTTAATTATATTAATCATTTAACAATTAAATAATTAAATAATTAATTAAATACAAATATATCAAACATACGTATTATATTTACTTTAAATATCTCAAATACATATATTAATGATATATGTCAAATACCTTTATTTGACTATTTATTAATGTGTATTTAATAATATCATATATTAAATACAAATAAATACACATTAATTATGAAATGACGGTTCGGCCCGTTCGCATGTATTTTTCGTTTAACGATTAAACGATTTATAAATAATCATCATTATTCATAAATGTTGCTCTAGTGCTCTACGAGTATGTTTCATTATTGAGACTCTCTAGATTCAGGTATATCCGTCACGAAATCCAATTTCGTGTCCATAATCTATCCACCCGTAGATTATGACGATCACGGATAATCTCGCTGAATCATACAGGTCGAGGTCATTGCATACGTATAATCCCTCCGTCACAGGTATCCAGATAATCCCAGAGATATAGATGTAAACGTCAAATCTCTATAGGTATTATCTCGTCGACGTATCTATTAGCAATCTCTAAATAACACTCGGAACTTACTTCTGAAGTATATTGTGGCCACAGATTTAACAGACTGCTAATTATATATGGACTACATATGCTCTGTACACAGAACTGACGGATCCTATCTTGACACACACAGGATATCATGAGGATCGATCCACACCCAACGAACAGGCGGAGGTCTGATCTAAATAGATCGGTGACGTGACTGCCATCTAAGTGTGGAAGATGTCTCATACATCCACAGTGGTATCTTAAGTCGAAGGACCACTATGCTACTCAACCTGAGAAGATTCTTATTGACGTTGGAGTACCATCCATTAAGAATCTTCGGTGAGCCGTTCAATGTTTATACACTATAAACACCTACACGTCTATACGAGTCTCCCTAGACTCATGGTTCATTGGGATAAACCATCGGACCAAGTCTCGATATACGACATGTACTGGTCTCAACGGATTTGACTAACCGACCCGTGTTAGAAAATCTTGACCAGGAACTATGTTTGATAATATTCATATAGCAGTGACATTTCCCAATGTCAATTACAAACTAACTTTGTAACTGTGTACTGCATTATATATTATCAGGCCTTTGTCTAATATATACATATCACTAATCCACATTTAGTTTCAATCTAATCGTAATCAGATCGAATATGTATATAAGAACAAGAGGTGCAACCATAAATAAGTAATATTATGGAATAAGGGGATGTTTGTATTCATGAATCAGACATGAATATGGTCCGGATTGGCGCTCTAAGCACCAACCCCAACAGAAATTACATGTGTAGTCGAATGTGTTGAGAGTGTTGAGCATCCAAATGAGAGTAGTGAGTCAGGAAACACATGGGTAAACACGTGTGAGAGTTTTATGAGTGTTAATCATGTAGAATTTGTTGTGAATGAGATTGAGAGTGTGAACTTAATTAGGAATCTCATTGGGGCGGTGAGTGCAATAAAAATAGATTTTGCGGAAGAGTATGGGCAAGAGGGAATAGTACACAAGCATTATTGTACTAACATTGACACTTTTTATTCCATGTGATTTTTCTTTGTTCCAGAATAATCGTCCAATTGATTTTTTCATTACTCTCTATGATATGGGCACAGATTCGAGGTCGAATCATTTTCAAGAGAGGGAGAATGATGTGATCCAGAATGAGCTATGTTTGTTGGGTCAAGTTAACTTGAAGTTGTGGCTGATTGCAAGGTTTAGTCAGATTGGTGTAGTTGGGCCTTTTTGATGGATTTAGAAGATTCCTTGGGTTCTGGAGTTTGTTCCATGCAATGATAAGAACCTGTCTAGAACAAGCCATTCAAACCCCTCCACGTGTTCTAAGCCCCAAGAACCGCGAATCTTGATTTTTTTGTAAGAACAAAATCCTTCCAAGATCAAGTCCAACCCTTAAGGAACATTGCCCTTAAGAACATTTATTTATTTATTTGGAGAATCTTGAACAGCGATACAGCGCCACAACGCTTGCCACATGTTGATAAGCTTTTATTCCGTAGAACCAATGAAGAATCCACTCCCTCAAGATGACACAAGTCCATTTGTTTTGTAAAAAAATATGTTATTAATTAATTGTGAATTACAATGAATAATGACCCTTTAAATAGGTCGATAACCCTAATTCTACCCAAAATACGAAGACTGCGCAAATCCCGCCACTACTAATGCACCATTCGGAAATTAAGCCCGAAATCAATCAAGGCAGCCCATGTACGTCCAAGACCCATTCCATTCTTGCCTTAGACATAACAAAGCATTCATATAAAGTCTCATGCATGGATCAAACTCCAGAACCCAATGAATCTTTCAAATCCACCAAAAAAGCCCAAATACACCAATCTAACCAAGACATGCAATCAGCCACAACTTCAAGTTCACTTGACCCAACAAACAGAGCTCATTCTGATCACATCATAACTTCAAGTGGAAAAATGTATTAAAACACTTTTCATAATTTTAGGTGGAAAAATATATTTCACCCATTTTTATTTTATGTATTTTCTAAGGTTAAAATGGTATTTTATGTTTAAATTAAATCTGGGGATATAATATTTTTTGGGAAATTAGCAAAACTAGCTAAAAAAAATTTATCATTTGTCAAAATAAGTTACAACGTTTGCGTTTTTCCCAAATGACCAACTTGTCCGAAGTAAACTTCGAAGAATTCAACTTTTCCGAAATCTACACCGAAGTTCTATTTTATTTTTTATTTTTTTATTTAAAGTTTCGGCTCTCCGAAGTTTTATTTATTTTGATAATCTTATTTATTTTTTATAATAAATGATATGTAGTTTTTTTTTACTTCTGAGACTTATATGTACAAAAATCGTATCTATAAAATAAAATTAAAATAGTTAATTATACATCAAAATGAAAATAATATAAAACTACAAATTATCAAAATTAATTTCATCCAATACATCATCAGGCTCAGGATTCCTCTCAACTATCATCCTCCTCATAAGCTATAACGTCTCATCTAATGACTGCTCTAATCCATTTTGTTGATTCTCTATTCTCTTCTGTCATTCCTCGATCATCGTCTGACCCTCCTTCATCGCAATCACGCGGTCGCGTAACAAAGTGATTATTGGATCACCAACAACATGATAAGAAGTGTGAGATGGGCCAACACCATCTGAGTCTACTAGAGGATGAGTGGGAGGAGGATAAACATGTGACTCGGCTGGTTCTGCGTAGCACGACGACATATCAAACAGATAAATAAAAGAATTAAATGAGTGAACTATTAATTTTTGTCATGAAAATATATGTCATTTTACTATCTTTGTCATGACAACATTGCTCGCCTATGTGCAATAGAGGCTCATCCGCCATATGATTCTTTGCTTAATGATAGTGAGATGCTGAAAGAATACCACCTCATCATCCAAATTCAGCTCGAAATGATGCATGAATCGGGTTATGACCATGCCATAGGGAACGCTCGTCTTACTATGGGCATGAACCTGAAACCAGTGCCCTATAATATGGGTCGCTATGTCCACCTTATAGCCCTACGAGCAAAAATAAATTTTTAAGATTTTTTTATAATACAAAATATAAAAATAAATTAATACTATTTTCTTACCTGCAGTATGCAATCTAGCAATACGATGTCTAAAATGTTGACCTCATCCGCTTGATCGATAAGCGATATGATGATCAATTGAATGAGGTCATTTATAAGGTTGATGTGCTTCCGCTTCGAAACGTTCAACGAAGAGCGCTCATTCTCCATAAATCTCAGTCTCATTATCCTACCCATGACAACTCTATGATCAAATTATGTTTTGTAACACCAACCATTATGGGCAGTGGCAGAGCCACTTAGGGCAGTTGCCCCCACTGAGCCCACTAATTTTTTTTTTATAAATTATATATATATTAGAAAATGTAAATAATTAAACAACACCCATAAATATATTATTTATTAATTTTTTGAGTTGTATTTTTTAATATAATATGTAGGCTCAAGCCCAAATTAGTTAAAAAAAATTCCAATACACTTTTGCATCAATCTTATTTCTTAAACATATCTAAAATAATTATATTTAATTTGTATGTGTATAAATAATTGACTATTTTTCAATTTAAATCCACTCATTTATGAGTTTTTCCATTTGCAAAAGAATAGAGATTCCATTACATTTAAATAAAAATAAAACTAATAATAATTATATTTATACTTAGGTTTAGTTATTGATCTTCTAATTTATTGAAATATTTGTAGTGATTCTTTTATTAAACCACATCGTATATAGTTGTTATATGTAAAATATTCACATATTAATATTGTTATTATTATGCCCCTAAATCGTTCGTCACACAAATCAATCGACCAATCAAGAACAACAAGAACACAAGATTTTTACCGTGGTTCGCCAGAAAATTCCCGACTACATCCACGTTGAACTCCGGAACAAGGAGCTCGCTGCACTAATCAATTTCAAGATTACTCAAGAATCTTGAATCCGTTTACAAACATTAATTTCCCCAAATCACTCAATAAACCCTAATCTCTAAAAGTGTCAATCTCTCAGATTCCCAATTGAAGATTACACTAACTTGTACTAGGAACAAGGCTTAACACTTAGCCAAATAATAGGAGAAAATATGTGTAAAACAATTAACCAAAAACTAACTAATTCTCAACCTAAGCACCATTTATATATGATGAGCAAATTGATGTAATTAGGACAACGGCAAGGATTGCGCCACGTGTCTCTCATCCAACGGATGGATAACGGCTTCACATTTTACAAACTCCACCTTGAAGCCAAAAAACATCCATCACTCCCAACCATATACAAGGACACATTAAGGCCAAGATAGCACAACAAACTCACCTACTTCCATCATTGTTCATGTCGACTGCAATGTCAGCCAACCCCCACATGCAACAGCTTCATGCAGTGGGAGAGTTTGGTAGCAGTCACAATTTTTGTCCCCATGTCAGATGGGTTATCTTCAGTTGGAACTTTCTTAATCTCAATCTTACCATTTGAGATGATTTCCCGCACAAAATGATACTTCACATCCACATGCTTGGTTCTCTCATGATGTACTGGATTCTTGCTCAAATATATTGCACTCTGACTGTCAGAATACACAACTGTCTTACCCTGCAGCTGTTGTATTTCGGTTAAGATACCCTGAAGCCAAATTGCTTCCTTGAACACATCAGTTATGGCTATATATTCCGCTTCGGTAGTTGAGAGTGTAACCAACGGTTGCAGGCTTGACTTCCAGCTGATGCAATTTCCACCAAGTGTGAAATAGTAAGCTGTAGTTGACTTTCTTGAGTCTCTGTCACCTGCAAAATCAGAATCAACATACCCTACCAAGTCTAAAACGTTAGATTTGTTAAAACATAAGCCATAATCAACAGTTGTATTTATGTATCTTAACAACCACTGCAAAACACTCCAGTGTGCTCCACCTGGATTACACATAAACCTACTCAATAAAGATACAGCGTATGACAAGTCAGGTCTAGTACTAATCATGGCATACATCACAGAACCTATAGCATTTGCATAAGGTACATTCTCCATTTTAATCATCTCAAACCTATTAGTAGGACTTTGTGATTTAGACAAAATAAAATGACTCGCAAGAGGCTGACTAACAGGTTTACAGCCACTTACCCCAAATCTAGATGCTACTTTTGCAAATATGAGGATTGATGTATTTTAAGACAATTCTTACATCTATCTCTATCAATGGTCATACCTAGGATTCTCTTTGCACTACCTAGGTCTTTCATGTCAAACTCACTATTCAACTGCTTCTTAAGATTGTTAATAGCATTCATTGATTCAGAGATTAGAAGCATGTCATCAACATACAATAACAAATACACATGACATTTTTCATCAAGCATGAAATAGAAGTGACCGGCGTAAACACACACGTATAACGCAAGCGCACGTATCGTTCAAGTAGTATAAAAATATCGATCCCACGAGGACTTAATTCCTACTATTGTTATTAATTATTGAATCTATTTATTTACAAATATCTAATTAAATGGAGAAGAGAATGATTGTTTGATTGGTTGAATGTGGTTTTACAAAATAAATAAATAAATAAAAGACAAAAGAAAATACTAAGGAAAATAACAAAAGACACAAAGATCTAGGGTTGTGAATCATTCTAATATCATTTAAAAGATGAAGTGATTATTTTATGTTTGTGTAATAAATCAGTTTACTAACCTGGAACACTAAATTATGCAAAAGCCTATGTCGATGGTCAGACGCAAATACCCAGTTTAACCCAATTGAACCATATGTCTATGTCAACCAAATTATCTGGATTCATTAAGTTTAAGTTCCAATTATGGCTACCCCCGACCGACATGTATATTCCTATCCTGTAAGGAAATCTATTAAAGGGTTATCTATCCTCAAGGAAGATCGTGGCCTATTAAGTCTAAGGCTGAAACCTAAAATCCCTATGTCTAGTTCATTTTAGATTTACCACATCAATCTTATTGGTGATCAAACAACAAGAAGCATTAAGCTTAATACTTAATAAGTAAACCTTTAAATTACCCAAACTATAAAATAACCCCTTATAAACCGGTGATATTAGAATTCATCACAACCCCAGATAACTAACACATAACTAGGGCTAGTAACAACTTAAAAGTAAAAGACATAAAGTAAAAATACTTAAAAGTAAAAGACATAAAGTAAAACTGAAAAGTAAAATAAAATAAAATGCTAAGGTAAAAGGAATTACTTTTACTACTACTAATTTAGATATCTCCCATAAAATAATATATAAACTTGTGATAATATTACCAACCGACCAGTCTGGCGGTATCCTGATTAAGTCAAATTAAGTCCAACCAGCCATAAAGGCGGAACCAAAATTAAATTGCCAACCGACCAATCTGGCGGTATCCTTATTAGTCAGGTTTAAACCAGATTAAAATGAATTACCAACCGACCAATCTGGCGGTATCCTTTTTAAGTCAATATTTTAAATAGTGAATATATTATTTTTAAGGGAGATTAATCTAAATAGTAACAGTAAAAGAATTACCTTTCACCCTAGCTGGGGAAATTACCTTCTCATTGTAAATAGTAAAAACTGTAAAAAGTAAAAATTAAATTACTATTATTACAAAACGTAATTAAAATTATTACAAAACTAAAAATTAAAAACTAAAAAAACTAAAAGAATCTAGAGAGAGAAACTCTCTATTTAGAAAGCATATAAGAGAGAGAGTGGTACACCCAATTCTGAAATTCGAAGCTGAATTTATAGGCGCGGGTAAGCTTCCAGCGTCGCGACGCCAAGGCCTTTGGCGTCGCTACGCTGGAACAGTTGGCGTGGCATAATGACGGCTTGACACGTGGCGATTCAGATAAGAATATAAGGCGACACGTGGCGAGGCGGCTAAGAGCTCAATATTATGCTGACGTGGCGATGACGTGACGCTGACGTGGCGAGGCGGCTGAGATCAATTGTCGGCACCGTAGGATTGTGACACGTGTCACGCTGTGATTGGCTGATGATGACGTGGCATGTTGACTCGGTTGACCATCTGATGTGGACGATGACGTGGCACGTCGCGTGGCATAGTTGACTCGTTGAATGATGATGTGGCGATGACGTGGATGACACGTGGCACACGTGGCAATTGTGAGTGTCGGCACCGTAGGATGATGACACGTGTCACGGCGCACGTTAGCATATCGGCTGTGATGGTGACACGTGGCACGACACATTTTAGCAAAGTCAAACTTCTCAAATTCTGACTCGTTGACCCCGTGCACGTTAGCAGACTCCGGTGCACGTTAGGCGTCGCGACGCTAAAGGCTTGGGCGTCGCGACGCGGACAATTTACCGAAATGCCCTTTTTGCCAATTTTCACAGTTTTGCTCCAAATTACCTCCAGAATGTCCTGAAACTTTATTTCTACAAAATAACAACAAACACATCAAAATATTCACAAGACTCAAGAAACTATATAAAATATAGGATAAATGAGTGGGAATAGTGATATAAATACCACTCATCACACCCCCAAACCTAACATTTTGCTAGTCCTCGAGCAAAACATAGAATAAAATAACATGAAAATAAAATAACTAAGCCACTTTCGTAGGGATCACGATTGCATTTAGCATATGCAACAAGCCTTTAAACCCCTAGGTGTCCCTAGTGGACGAGTTGTAGTCTCGTGAGGGTTTACAGCAATGATACCCACAAACATTTTACAAAAGTAAAAAGGTAAAAAACTAATGCACACAAAAGCAAAAAGACAAGAGAAAATAGAATAAAGAAGTTAGTGACTAATTAGGTGAAACTTCTACTCCAAGTTACTAGTTGTTTTGTTTCATTCTAAATTACCAAATAAGTAAATTCTCCGATTATTTTTACCATTCTTCATATACACAGCCAACATAATATTAAACAACTCATTTTTGCCCACAGCAGTCATAAGTGCAGTTGATAAGAGAGTAATATTTTTGTCCTAAAGTTCTATCAGATTTCACACCTTTTTGTAGCAATGGAATAATTTTTTCTCATTTTTCTGATTTTTTCTTTGATTTTTTTTCTATTTTTTATTTATATACAATATCTTCCATCTATGTAACGAGTGTTAGGTCAGTGGCTCCCAAACCAGTTGGCTTTAGGGCACCAGGTGTTAAGACACCCCTATGGACTTAATTACTCAGACTTCAGATATATTTTTGCAGCATCTTTGATCCATGTAACGAGCTTTGGCCAGTGACTCCCAAACCAGTTGGTTTTAGGGCACTAGGTGTTAAAACACCCTTACAGACTTAATAACTCGGATCTCTGACGTTTTTTTTTTTTTTTTTTTTTACTCCATCACTTTTTTGAGATGCTTCCTCCAATTAAACTATAGCACTGAATATTACAAACTTTTCAATTACAACTCATGTCCGTATGTTACTATGTATGTTGATAATACCTGCCAACTGAGCATATGAAGATCCATTTTAGTCAGTGTTATGGAGAATTCACAAATTAAATAATTCAAAAGGAAATAAACAAAAATTAACTTGTTTCGAAATAGGTTTGAGATACGTCTCAGGAGTAGAAATTCCTTACTCTCGGCTATCTCTTACCAATTTCACACTTTTTAGTCAAAACAAAAACACAAAATATTTTTGTAATTTTTGAAAATTTTCAATTTTTTTTTATTTTTCGAAAAATTTTGGACTAAAATAAAAAACATACAAACTAAAAACAAGGTACTAATCAACTAAAGAACTCTCATTTCTATGATTTTAACGAAATTTTGTTGCATAAATGAAAAATTTTAACGGAAAGTTTTAACACAAAAGCATTGCACCCCCAAACCTAAATTAAGCATTGTCCCCAATGCGTTCAAAACATAAACAAAAGGTAGGAACAATGGTACCGAGTTTATGCGTCAGTCTCCTCCTCATTGCTGTCGTCAGATGGTGGGTCAGGGAACTCTGGAACAGTAATGTGCAAATCATTTGCCATTTGTTGTAGTGCATGGCCGATTGCTCTGTTATATTGAAGCATATAATTCACACGAGATCCCAAACGATGAACTTCCTGAGAAATAGTGCGAGGCCTTGATGATCTTTGTGGTGGCTGAGGTGGTTGTTGTTGTTGCTGTGCAGAAGAAGATGCTCCAGCTTGAGCTTGTCTCTCTGTTTGGAGTTGCTGGATTATGCGGGCTGTTAAAGCTGTCATGGGTTGCATTGTTTCTTCTCTGGGATCAACAGGCACCATGGCCAATGTACAAAGTGATGTGATCAGGTAGCAGTATAACAGACCTGCATGTGTCCAACATCAATAGTAAGGTCCTCCAGAATGCAATATAACAAGATCATGCGTTCCTTTGTGACATAAGTAATGTGTGATCCTGGTAACAACGATCGGGTCACAAAATGGAACCACACCTTTGCTTCAGGTTTGAGTAATCTCTCGAACTTATCTTCTGGTGTTCCCCATTGCTACTCAATACCCAAGCCGCATTAGGAACACACAATGTTTCTGTTAAATGTGTAATATCAATCTCCTCCTTAACTGCAGAGTACTCATCAGCTTCCATATCAGGTAATCCATAGAATCTGTTAATTGTAGTAGGATCAAATGCTACCTGTTGATCTCTAACCATTGATACATATGCACGATGCTCATAAGCATTAGCGTAAAACTCTCCCGTACAATAGCTGCATAAGCGGGGTGAGGCTGCAAACAAAGCTTTTGCCAGTGTCTGGTTGCAATGATCCTGTCAATCTCCGGGAATAGTCCGGGGCGGATTTCAAAACCCTCTCCATAATATAAACTTTTCTAGTCATTCCCTCTTCGAATCTCCTCTCTGTAGCTGCCGAAACAAATTTTGTAGTGTCAAAACTGGGTTCAGCAGATGTTGAAGCCCTGGATCTCTTCGGTGGCATTGTTCATAAAATTTTCGACAGAATCTCCCCTAAAATCTCAAAGTTTCCCACAAAACACCCTAAAACTATCAACACACAAATCCCAACTTCGCCCCCAAACTACAAAGTTCACAAATCCAACACTTCCAAAGTCCAACCAATTTCAATAATATCTACCACACAAATTACCAAATTAATTTCTTCAAATTATACTGTTAATAATTTTGAAAATCTGGACCTGTTTTCCTCGGCTTTGGCTTGGCAGTGGGCTCGGTTAGGCTTGGCTTTGTTCGGTTTTGGTTGGTTCTCGGTGGTGGTGGCTCTGCAGTGGGTGAACTCGGCGGTAGTGGTGTTTCTCGGTTTCTGGTTTCAGTGGTAGATCTCGGTTTCGGCAAGAGTGGCTCACGACAGATCTTGGTGTTTGGTGAGTGGTGTCTGTGATGATTCTCGGTGCGGTTGGTGGGTCGTGGTTGGCTTAGCAGTGGCGGGTTCACGGCTAGTGGTGTCTCGGCTGGTGGATCTCTCGGTGATGGTGGCTTGACACGCTCGGTCAAGTTGGAGATTTCGGTGATGGTGATTGATTTCGAAGAAGAAGATGATGATGAGTTTGGTAGATCTCGGTCTCTGGTGGCTCGGTAAAGGCTTGGTGTTTGACTTGGCGAAGGTTGCGGTTGTGGATCTCGGTCAAAGGCTCGGTGGCTGGTGGGTTTCGGCTCTGTTTGTTCTCGGTGATGAGGCTCACGGCAAATGGTGGAGATGGTTTCGGTTTCGACGGTGGTGGCTAAGACTCGGCAAAGGTCTGGTTTGTTCGGCTCGTGGGTGGCTTTAACCGTGAGTGATGGTGGTTGGTTTCAGTTCTGTTTTTTTTTTTCGGAGAGTGGTTGCGGTTTGGGCGATGAGGGCTAGATGTGTCGAGATGATGATGGGTCTTGGTTGGATGATTTGGTTCACGGTGGGGATGAAGGCTCGACTGTGGTGGTTGTGAGTTGAGAGAGAATGGTGAGATCTGTGAGGGAAATGGGTTCTGTTCTCGGCGGCTGCTGTTTTTGGCATGCAATCTATCCAGTGTCGCGACGCTGAATTTTTGCCTGGCGTAGCGACGCTAGTTTTTTTTTTTTTTGGCAAAACCAAGTCTTGCGACGGATAAATCCATAGGGATGTGTTCCAAGAGCTGAATCCTTACTCGGCCGTCTCTTCTGGATTGACTTTGTATCTTCGTGATTTTGTCAAATTTTTATTTTATGAAAATCCCGCTTGCACTGGCTTGCTTTGTCCTGAAAAATTCCGTTTTTATTTTTCCTGCAAAACTAACACACAAAATTAAAAAGTTCACACAAAATATGAAAACAAATTACAACAAATTGCATGGGTTGCCTCCCTGCTAGCGCTAAATTTTTCGTCTTCAGCCAGACGTGACTGAAATTCATCTGTTAAGGAGGTTTCAATGTCATTTTGGATGTCCGATTAAAGACAATCCCGTGAGCGTTGCTTTTGAAGGGTCTCTTCCAACGGTAAAGTGGCAAAAAGAATTTTGTCTCATTCAGTGCTCGTGCCACCTTTTTTATCCTTGTTGTTCCAATGGTTCCTGAAAAGAAAGAAAGAAAATCAGGAGGTCTCATATAGTGCTTGATTTGGAATGGGAGTTCCATTCTGTCAAGCTTTTGGGCGATATTTTTGATTTGTACTCCCCAAAACAGCGATGTTTCTCCTGAATGCTCTGGATCCTTATTAAGTTCTGTCATTTGCTCCTCAATTTGCTCGGGTTTTTGTTCCTTCTCCACCTTTTCTTCACAGATGTATTTGATAATTTCTGCATTTGGCTCTTCATCTGTCATCTGTGAAATACATGCTTCAAGATTATCAACCTGAGGATGTAAAGAAATGTCATATTTTAGGTCTTCATCCTCTGATCTGGGTGATGTGATTGGCTCAGGCAGATCTTCTCCAAACATTATTGCAAAACAATCTCCAAGATCTTCATTTTGAGGACACAGAATTCCATCCTCATTTGTTGGTGCAGTTGGTATAAACAGTTCAGCTTCATCCTCGTCAGAATCTGAATAATAAAAATCAAATCGAGACTTTGCTGGTTCGGGCTCCTGAACTAATACCTCTGGTTGTTGATACTGGTCAGCCTCTTCCTTTACTGAAGTGTCATCGTGAAATGATTCTTGAGGTACGTAGTTCTGGTTTTCAATCAATTGTCTCGTTTGATCTGTCAGTCTCTGAATTGATGCTGATTGTCTCTGAATACTTTCAAATTGATTCTGGCATGTTTCAAACATTGCATCCAACTTTTCGTCTTGTTTCTGGATCCAATCTTTGAGCATGTCAACCAATGATTCTTCCTCGGATGGTTCTGGTTCTTGATAAAAATCATAGGTGGATGGTGGATAAGATGGAAAATATGATGGTTCTTGGTACCATGAAGGATTTTGATAGCTCTGCCACCCTGGATTGTAGTTGTACTCGCAATAATCTATTGGATGGTTACCATTACATATATCACATCTCTTCATTGCATTCTGATGAGCAAATGTAGTATTACTTGATTCTGGCATCCAGTGATAATTGTTGGGCTGGAAAACAGGCCTCAGAAAACCGGACTGTTGTTCCCAGATTTGGGGTGTATCTTCTTGTAAAGCTCGTGATCTTTCAATCTCCCAATAATGTTCCATTTTTTTGAACACCTGAAAACAAAAGAAAGAAATAAAAATTACAGATAAAGAAAATTAGATACAAGTAAATTGGATAGCTTCAAAATTAATAACTCAAGAAATATAAGTCCCCGGCAACGGCGCCAAAAACTTGACCGGCGTAAACACACACGTATAACGCAAGCGCACGTATCGTTCAAGTAGTATAAAAATATCGATCCCACGAGGACTTAATTCCTACTATTGTTATTAATAATTGAATCTATTTATTTACAAATATCTAATTAAATGGAGAAGATAATGATTGTTTGATTGGTTGGATGTGGTTTTACAAAATAAATAAGTAAATAAAAGACAAAAGAAAATACTAAGGAAAATAACAAAAGACACAAAGATCTAGGGTTGTGAATCATTCTAATATCATTTAAAAGATGAAGTGATTATTTTATGTTTGTGTAATAAATCAGTTTACTAACCTGAAACACTAAATTATGCAAAAGCCTATGTCGATGGTCAGACGCAAATACCCAGTTTAACCCAATTGAACCATATGTCTATGTCAACCAAATTATCTGGATTCATTAAGTTTAAGTTCCAATTATGGCTACCCCCGCCCGACAGGTATATTCCTATCCTGTAAGGAAATCTATTAAAGGGTTATCTATCCTCAAGGAAGATCGTGGCCTATTAAGTCTAAGGCTGAAACCTAAAATCCCTATGTCTAGTTCATTTTAGATTTACCACATCAATCTTATTGGTGATCAAACAACAAGAAGCATTAAGCTTAAGACTTAATAAGTAAACCTTTAAATTACCCAAACTATAAATAACCCCTTATAAACCGGTGATATTAGAATTCATCACAACCCCAGATAACTAACACATAACTAGGGCTAGTAACAACTTAAAAGTAAAAGACATAAGTAAAATACTTAAAAGTAAAAGACATAAAGTAAAACTGAAAAGTAAAATAAATAAAATGCTAAGGTAAAAGGAATTACTTTTACTACTACTAATTTAGATATCTCCCATAAAATAATATATAAACTTGTGATAATATTACCAACCGACCAGTCTGGCGGTATCCTGATTAAGTCAAATTAAGTCCAACCAGCCATAAAGGCGGAACCAAAATTAAATGCCAACCGACCAATCTGGCGGTATCCTTGATAGTCAGGTTTAAACCAGATTAAAATGAATTACCAACCGACCAATATGGCGGTATCCTTTTTAAGTCAATATTTTAAATAGTGAATATATTATTTTTAAGGGAGATTAATCTAAATAGTAACAGTAAAAGAATTACCTTTCACCCTAGCTGGGGAAATTACCTCTCATGGTAAATAGTAAAAACTGTAAAAAGTAAAAGGTAAAAATTAAATTACTATTATTACAAAACGTAATTAAAATTATTTACAAAACTAAAAATTAAAAACTAAAAAAACTAAAAACTAAAAGAATCTAGAGAGAGAAACTCTCTCTTTAGAAAGAATATAAGAGAGAGAGTGGTACACCCAATTCTGAAATTCGAAGCTGAATTTATAGGCGCGGGTAAGCTTCCAGCGTCGCGACGCCAATGCCTTTGGCGTCGCTACGCTGGAACAGTTGGCGTGGCATAATGAAGGCTTGAGACGTGGCGATTCGGATAAGAAGATAAGGCGACACATGGCGAGGCGGCTAAAAGCTCAATTATTATGCTGACGTGGCGATGACGTGGCGCTGACGTGGCAAGGCGGCTGAGATCAATTGTCGGCACCGTAGGATTGCGACACGTGTCACGCTGTGATTGGCTGATGATGACGTGGCATGCTGACTCGGTTGACCATCTGATGTGGACGATGACGTGGCACGGCGCGTGGCATAGTTGACTCGTTGACCGATGATGTGGCGATGACGTGGATGACACATGGCACACGTGGCAATTGTGAGTGTCGGCACCGTAGGATGATGACACGTGTCACGGTGCACGTTAGCATATCGGCTGTGATGGTGACATGTGGCACGGCGCATTTTAGCAAAGTCAAACTTCTCAAATTCTGACCTGTTGACCCCGCGCACGTTAGCAGACTCCGGTGCACGTTAGGCGTCGCGACGCGGACAATTTACCGAAATGCCTTTTTGCCAATTTTCACAGTTTTGCTCCAAATTACCTCCAGAATGTCCTGAAACTTTATTTATCTACAAAATAACACAAAACACATCAAAATATTCACAAGACTCAAGAAACTATACAAAATATTAGGATAAATGAGTGGGAAATAGTGATATAAATACCACTCATCAAGAAGCAACTATCATATTTACTTCTTATGAATCCAATACTAAGCACAAATGTATCAAATCTTTTGTACCATTGCCTAGGTGACTGTTTAAGACCATATAAGGATTTATTAAGTAGACAAACATACTCACGATGTTTTTTATCTATAAAACCTGCAGGCTGAGACATATAAATTTTCTCTTCTAATTCCTCATGTAGAAAAGCAGTTTTCAAATCCAATTGTTCAAATTCAAGATTATACTGCACTACTATGGCTAACATCATTCTAATAGTTTTAAATTTAACTACATGTGAGAAAATTTCATTATAGTCTACCCATTCCCGTTGTGTAAATCCTTTTGCTACAAGTCTGGCTTTAAACCTAACAGGGTCATTAGGCAGTAGTCCTTCTTTGACCTTAAACAACCACTTACACTCAACCAACTTCTGGTTTTTTGGTTTAGGAACTAAAGTCCAAGTTTGGTTTTTCCTAAGAGAAGACATCTCATCTTCCATGGCCGCTTCCCATTCAAGTTTATGGGTAGACTTTAATGCCTCTCCTAAGCTATCAAGCTCTATTCCATTAATTTCATGACTTGATATTAATGCACAGAAATACAAATCATTAGTTGAGTAATCATACTGACCGGCGTAAACACACACGTATAACGCAAGCGCACGTATCGTTCAAGTAGTATAAAAATATCGATCCCACGAGGACTTATTTCCTACTGTTGTTATTAATTGTTGAATCTATTTATTTACAAATATCTAATTAAGTGGAGATGAGAGAGATTGTTTGTTTGTTTGGTTGAATGTGGCTTTGTAAAATAAATAAATAAATAAAAAGACAAAAGAAAATACTAAAGAAAATAACAAAAGACACAAAGATCTAGGGTTGTGATTTATTCCAATATCATTATAAAGATGAAGTGATTATTATATAGTTAGGAAATACAATGATTTATTAACCTGGAACACGAAATTATGCGAAAGCATCTGTCGATGGTCAGACACAAATACCCAGTATAACCCAATTGAACCATATTCCTATGTCAACCACATTATCTAGATTCATTAAGATTAAGTTCCAATTATGGCTACCCTCGCCCGACAGGTATATTCTTATCCTGTAAGGAAATCTATTGAAAGGGTTATCTATCCTCAAGGAAGATCGTGGGCTATTAAGTCTAAGACTGAAACCTAAAATCCCTATGTCTAGTTCATTTTAGATTTACCTAATCAATTTTATTGGTGATCAGACAACAAAAAGCATTAAGCTTAAGACTTAATAAATAAACCTTTATAATACCCAAACTATAATCTAATCCTTATAAACTGGTGATATTGAAAATCATCACAACCTTAGAAAACTAACACATAATTAGGACTAGTAAAAACATAAAATTAAAAGACATAAAGTAAAAATGCTGAAAAGTAAATTACAATAAAATAAAATGCTAAGGTAAAAGGAATTACTTTTATTACTACTAATTTAGATATCTCCCATAAAATAATATATAAACTTGTGATATTATTTAACCAACCGACCAATCTGGCGGTATCCTGATTAAGTTCAATTAAGTTCAACCAGCCATATAGGCGGTAATATTTGTCCATAATCCAGCCATAAAGGCGGTACCAAAATAAATTTATCAACCGACCAATCTGGCGGTATCCTTGATTAATCAGGTTCAAACCAACAGAAAATAAATATACCAACCGACCAATATAGCGGTATCCTTTATTAATCAGTATTTTAAAGTGTAAAGATATTATTTTTAAGGGAGATTAATCTAAATAGTAACAGTAAAAGAATTACCTTTCACCCTAGCTGGGAAATTACTTTCTCATGAATAGTAAAAACTGTAAAAAGTAAAAAGTAAAAATTAAATTACTATTATTACAAATGGTAATTAAAATAAATTACAAATAAATAAATTTAAAAAAAAACTAAAAAATAAAAATAAAAATAAAAATTCTAGAGAGAGAAACTCTCTCTAGAGAGAGAAATTAAGAGAGAGAGAGGTGTCTCAAAATTCTGAAATTCGCGCAGTATTTATAGAAATATTTTTCACTGTTCCAGCGTCGCGACGCCAAGGACCTCAGCGTCGCGACGCTGGATTTGTCACTATTTGTCGACGTGGCACGCTGAGAAGGCGACACGTGGCATGGCGGCTGACTGTTCACGTGACACGAGGCAAGGCTGCTAAGACTCAATTATTGTGATGACGTCATTGATGACGTCATGCTGATGTGGCGATGACGTGGCGCTGATGTGGCGATGACGTGGCACTGGCGTGTGTTGGCGTGTGTTGCAATTGTCGGCACAATAGGATTGCGACACGTGGCGACACGTGTCACGCGGTGATTGGCTGATGCTGAGGTGTCAAGTTGACCTTGTGACGTGGCTGATGACGTGGCATGACACATGGCATGTTGACTCGTTGACCGCTGACATGGCTGATGACAAGGCGACACGTGTCAAGTCAAAGTGTCGGCAGCATATGATGTTGACACGTGGCACGGCGCACGTTAGCAGATTCGTTGTGATGGTGACACGTGGCACGGCGCATTTTAGCAAAGTCAAACTTCTCAAATCCTGATCAGTTGACCAGGCGCACGTTAGCAGATTCGGCTCACGCTGGGAGTCGCGACGCGGAAGGTCTGGGCGGCGCGACGCTGGAAATTACCAAAATGCCCTTTTTTCACCAATTTTCACTGTTTTACTCCAAATCACCTCCATAATGTCCTGAAACTTTATTTATCTACAAAATAACACAAAACACATCAAAACATTCACAAAACTCAAGAAACTAAACAAAATATTAGATTAAATGAGTGGGAAATAGTGATATAAATACCACTCATCACACCCCCAAACCTAACATTTTGCAAGTCCTCGAGCAAAATACAGAATAAAATAACAGAATAAAATTTAACTAAGCCATTTTCGTAGGGATCACGGTTGCATTTAGCATATGCAACAAGCCTTTAAACCCCTAGGTGTCCCTAGTGGACGAGTTGTAGTCTCGTGAGGGTTTACAGCAATGATACCCACAAACATTTTACAAAAGTAAAAATGTATTAAAACTAATGCACACAAAAGCAAAAAGACAAGAGAAAAGAGAATAAAGAAGTTAGTAACTAACCAGGTGAAACTTCTACTACAAGTTACTAGTTGTTTTGTTTCTTTCTAAATTATCGAATAAGTAAATTCTCCGATTATTTTTACCATTCTTCATATACACAGTCAACATAATATTAAACAACTCATTTTTGCCCACAACAGTCATAAGTGCAGTTGATAAGAGAGTAATATTTTTATCCTAAAGTTCTATCAGATTTCACACCTTTTGTAGTAATGGAATAATTTTTCTGATTTTTCTCTTTGCTTTTTCTGAATTTTGACTTTTTATTTATATACAATACCTTCCGTCTATGTAGCGAGCTTTGGGTTGGTGACTCCCAAACCAGTTGGCTTTAGGGCACCAGGTGTTAAGACACCCCTACGAACTTAATTACTCAGACTTCAGATATGAATATATTTTGCAGTATCTTTGATCCATGTAGCGAGCTTTGGGCCAATGACTCCCAAACCAGTTGGTTTTAGGGCACTAGATGTTAAAACACCCTTACAGACTTAATAACCCGGATCTTAGATACTTTATTTTTTTTTTTTTTAATTTTTTTTTTATTCCATCACTATTTAGAGATGCTTCCTCCAATTAAACTAGAGCACGCAATATTACAAGTTTTTCAAATACAACTCATGTCTGTATGTTTCTATGTATGTTGATAATAACTGTCAAATGAGCATATGAAGATCCATTTTAGTCAGTGTTAAGGAGAATTCACAAATTAAATAATTCAAAATGAAATAAACAAAAATTAACTTATTTCGAAATAAATGGTTTGAAATACGTCTCAAGAGTGGAAACTCCTTACTCGGCTATTTCTTACCAATTCACCTTTTTAGTTAAAATAAAAACACAAAAATGCAAAATATTTTTGTAATTTTTGAAAAATTTTCAATTTTTTTGTATTTTTCGAAAAATTTTGGACTAAAAATAAAAACACAATACAAACATATTAACTATACCTCACCCCCAAACCTAAATGAGACATTGTCCCCAATGTCTTAAAAAGTAGAAGAAGAGTGTAGAAAATCGTACCTGATTAGTTGAAATTCTACAGGGAAATTACAAGTTAAGATCCAGATTAATTCTACGCCTCTTACCACGATCGTCCTCGGACCAATTTATCTTTGATATGATAGGGTCAACTTTTGGTTCAAAGGCTACGAGTTGGTCAATTAGATCTGGAGCAGTTCTGGCAGTAAAGAGGAGTTCTTTCATAGGCTTTGACACGAACCCATTTCTTCGAGCATCATCCAGAAACACACAAAGAAAATCATAAAACCCATCAACGTTGTACAGCCCAATTGGTTTCTGGTGTATGTTTAGGTTTGCCCAAGATAGTACAATAAAAATTTCCTCCAATGTGCCCAAGCCACCTGGCAAAGCAATAAAAGCATCAGAACGGTTAATCATTTCTACCAGTCGTTCAGACATACCTGGCACGATTAGTTCCTCTCCGTTTGTTGATCCAATAAGATTCGCCTCTGCCAAGGGTTTTGGGATGATTCCCAAAACATGACTGCCTCCTTCCTGTACGGCCTTTGAAACAATCCCCATAAGTCCAAGATTGCCTCCGCCATATATTAGGTGCATATTCCTTGATGCTAAGACTCGACCCAATTCCTGTGCTGCTTCTACGTATTGTGGTTTAGTACCAACAGTACTACCGCAAAACACACAGATGTTTTCAACTCGTCTTCTTGAAGTAGCTTCCATTTTTTTTTATGTATTTCTTTCTCAAATCAGGATGCCTTCAAAAGTGCAATGACGGGCCGAATTTATAGTACCTGAAAAGGGTGAATATAATAATAGCACAAGTATCTTCCAGAGGACGATTGTTAGCTAAATAACAAAATGAATCGTGAAAGGTCAAAAAGTCTGGATCCTGTCTACAAAAATAAAGATAATTACAACAGAAAAGCGAATCAAAGCAATAATTAAGACAACAGAATTGTGTACGCAATACGCCACTCGCGTAGTATAAATTCATTAGGATGTATCTCAAGATTTCATTCTTTATTCAGCCATCGTTAATGAATTGCCAAACACAATTCCTTCTGTCTTAAAATGCTCCGTTTGTGCTTTTCCTACAAAAATATCACAGAAAATTAAAAAGTTCACACTATGTATACACAAAAGAGTTTAGAAGATAATATCTGGTCAGCTGAAATTTTACAGGAAAAATTATCATAAGGAAAAATTTATGTCCAATTTTACGTTTTTTTACCCCGATCGATAATTACCATTTTTTAGTGAAAATTTCGACAGAGTCTCCTCTAAAAACTCAAAATTTCCCCAAATTCATCCTAAAAAATTATCACCAATCAAATCCCAACTTTGGTATTTTTCAGAAAAATCCGACAGAGTCTCCCCTGAATTTTTGATTATCCAACACAACCTAAATCTATCAAATGCCACAAACACTCCAATTCAACTCTTCGCCCCCAATTCTACAAAATTCCATCGATCTGGCAATTCTAAACTCAGAATTCAGCCAGTTATTCACTGCCAAACTTTCAAATTCACAATCCTCCAATTTCAACAAAATCAACCACAAACTCATTCAATTTTCGATTATCCCCTTTACTGCCAAAATTTCAAAACCTGTAACATCCAATTTTTATCAAAATTAACCACACAAATTATCCACACAAATCAAATCTGATCATGGATTGTTTTGATCGTGGGTTAGGTGACTGTCTTGGTGATTCACGGTTTGGGTGTCTCGGCTTTGTCCGTTTTGGCAATGGCGTGGCTGGTGGATCTCTGTTTGTGGATCTTGTCTTGGTTTGGTGGTTCACGGCTCGGCAAGGGTGAGGTTTGCGGTTGATGGTGTCTCGGCTGTGGTCTTGGGTGTTGAGTCACGGCTCCGGTTCAGTCCAGGCGAGGTGGTGGTTCTCTGTTTGGCGATTGTTGCGGCTGTGGATCTCGGCTGGTGAAGACTTGCTCACGGCAAGGATGGCTGGTGGGCTTGCGGTGGTCGAGGGTGGTGGATGGTTGTTTGACACGGTTCGGCAAGGGGTGGATCTTGGCTCGGCGAAGGTTGCGGTTGATGGTGATGAGGCTCACGGCAGATCTTGGCTGGCTCGGCAAACGTGGACCTCGGTTTGATGGTGGCTGGTGATCTTTGGGTGGATCTTGCGTGGTGGGTGGTTGGGCTATGGTGGATCTTGGTTTTGAGGTGATGGTTGGTGGTTGGTGCGGCTGGTGGTTGTGTTTTGAGGAAGAAGAAGAAGTGAAAAGTAAAAGGAAATGCTACCAGTGCATCTGCTTATGTTCTGTGATTTCGTGTCAGCGTCGCGATGCTGATATTTTTTTTTTTTTTTTTTTTTAACAAAATCATGTCTTGTGACGGATAAATCCATAGGGACGCGTCTCAAAAGATGTCTCCTTACTTGCCGTCGCCTGGATCAACTTTGTATCTTCGTGATTTTGTCAAATTTTATTTTGAAAATCCCGCTTGTACTGGCTTGTTTTGTCCTGATAAATTCCATTTTAATTTTTCCTGCAAAAATAACACAAATCAAAAAGTTCACACACAAAAATAAATAAATAAATAAATTACAACAAATTGCATGGGTTGCCTCCCTGCTAGCGCTAAATTTTTCGTCTTCAGCCAGACGTGACTGAAATTCATCTGTTAAGGAGGTTTCAGTGTCGTTTTGGATGTCCTATCAAAGACAATCCCGTGAGCGTTGCTTTTGAAGGGTCTCTTCCAACGGTAAAGTGGCAAAAAGAATTTTGTCTCATTCAGTGCTCGTGTCACTTTTTTGCTCCTTATTGTTCCAGTGGTTCCTGCAAAGAAAGAAATAAAATTAGGAGGTCTCGTATGGTGCTTGACTTGGAATGGAAGTTCCATTCTTTCAAGCTTTTGGTTGATATCTTTGATTTGTACTCCCCAAAACAGCGATGTTTTTCCTGAATGCTCTGGATCTTTAATAAGGTCAGATATTTGCTCTTCTATTTGCTCTGTTTCTTGCTCCACATTTTCTTCACAGATGTATTTGAAAATTTCTGCATTAAGTTCATCATCTGTCATCTGTGAAATACATGTTTCAAAATTTTCAACCTGAAAAGAAATGTTAGATTTTAGGTCTTCATCCTCTGATCTGGGTGAAATGATTGGTTCAGGTAGATCTTCATCAAACATTTGTGCAATGGAATCTCCAAGATCTTCATTTTGAGGATACAGAATTCCATCCTCAATTTTTGATGTATTCGGTACAAACAGCTCAGTTTCATCATCGTCAGAATCTGAATAATAAAAATCAAATCGAGACTTTGCCGGTTCGGGTTCCTGAACTGATACCTCTGGTTCTTGATTTTCCTCAGCCTCCTCCTCTGTTAAGGTGTCATCGTGGATTTCTGGGAACTCGAAGGCTTCATCAGTGTCATCTGAAACTGGTTCTTGAGGTATGATGTTCTGGTTTTCTATTAATTGTCTGATTTGATCTGTCATTTTCTGTATGGATCCTGCGTTACTCTGAATTTGTGCATCAAATCGAGCTTCTTGTTCTTTGAACATGTGAATCAATTGATCTTCCTCGGATGGTTCTGGTTCTTGATAAGGATCAAAGGAAGATGGTGGACAAGATGGAAAATGTGATGGTTCTGTGAAATATGTTGGTTCTTCGTACCATGTAGGATCTTGATAGTTCTGCCACCCTGGATGGTAGTTGTACTCGCAATAATCGCTTGGGTGGTCACCATTACATATGTCACATCTCCACATTTCGTTCTGTTGAGCAAAAGTAGTATTACTTGGTTCTGGCATCCAGTGATAGTCATTGGGCTCGACAACAGGCCTCAGAAAACCGGACTGTTGCTCCCAGATGTGGGGTGTATCTTCTTGTAAAGCTCGTGATTTTTCAATCTCCCAGTAGTGTTTCATTTTTTTAATCACCTGAAAACAAAAGAAATAAAAATTACAAAATAAAAGAAATAAAATTATATAAGTAAATTTAATAGTTTCAAAATTAACAACTCAAGAAAAATAAGTCCCCGGCAACGGCGCCAAAAACTTGACCGGCGTAAACACACACGTATAACGCAAGCGCACGTATCGTTCAAGTAGTATAAAAATATCGATCCCACGAGGACTTATTTCCTACTGTTGTTATTAATTGTTGAATCTATTTATTTACAAATATCTAATTAAATGGAGATGAGAGAGATTGTTTGTTTGTTTGGTTGAATGTGGCTTTGTAAAATAAATAAATAAATAAAAAGACAAAAGAAAATACTAAGAAAATAACAAAAGACACAAAGATCTAGGGTTGTGATTTATTCCAATATCATTATAAAGATGAAGTGATTATTATATAGTTAGGAAATACAATGATTTATTAACCTGGAACACGAAATTATGCGAAAGCATCTGTCGATGGTCAGACACAAAAACCCAGTATAACCCAATTGAACCATATTCCTATGTCAACCACATTATCTAGATTCATTAAGATTAAGTTCCAATTATGGCTACCCTCGCCCGACAGGTATATTCTTATCCTGTAAGGAAATCTATTGAAGGGTTATCTATCCTCAAGGAAGATCGTGGGCTATTAAGTCTAAGACTGAAACCTAAAATCCCTATGTCTAGTTCATTTTAGATTTACCTAATCAATTTTATTGGTGATCAGACAACAAAAAGCATTAAGCTTAAGACTTAATAAATAAACCTTTATAATACCCAAACTATAATCTAATCCTTATAAACTGGTGATATTGAAAATCATCACAACCTTAGAAAACTAACACATAATTAGGAATAGTAAAAACATAAAATTAAAAGACATAAAGTAAAAATGCTGAAAAGTAAATTATAATAAAATAAAATGCTAAGGTAAAAGGAATTACTTTTATTACTACTAATTTAGATATCTCCCATAATATAATAACTAAACTTGTGATATTATTTAACCAACCGACCAATCTGGCGGTATCCTGATTAAGTTCAACTAAGTTCAACCAGCCATATAGGCGGTAATATTTGTCCATAATCCAGCCATAAAGGCGGTACCAAAATAAATTTATCAACCGACCAATCTGGCGGTATCCTTGATTAATCAGGTTCAAACCAACAGAAAATAAATATACCAACCGACCAATATAGCGGTATCCTTTATTAATCAGTATTTTAAAGTGTAAAGATATTATTTTTAAGGGAGATTAATCTAAATAGTAACAGTAAAAGAATTACCTTTCACCCTAGCTGGGAAATTACTTTCTTATGAATAGTAAAAACTGTAAAAAGTAAAAAGTAAAAATTAAATTACTATTATTACAAATGGTAATTAAAATAAATTACAAATAAATAAAAAAAAAAAAACTAAAAAATAAAAAATAAAAAATAAAAAAAAAATTCTAGAGAGAGAAACTCTCTCTAGAGAGAGAAATCAAGAGAGAGAGAGGTGTCTCAAAATTCTGAAATTCGCGCAGTATTTATAGAAATATTTTTCACTGTTCCAGCGTCGCGACGCCAAGGACCTCAGCGTCGCGACGCTGGATTTGTCACTATTTGTCGACGTGGCACGCTGAGAAGGCGACACGTGGCATGGCGGCTGACTGTTCACGTGACACGTGGCAAGGCTGCTAAGACTCAATTATTGTGATGACGTCACGCTGATGTGGCGATGACGTGGCACTGGCGTGTGTTGCAATTGTCGGTACAATAGGATTGCGACACGTGGCGACACGTGTCACGCGGTGATTGGCTGATGCTGAGGTGTCAAGTTGACTTGGTTGACCTTGTGACGTGGCTGATGACGTGGCATGACACATGGCATGTTGACTCGTTGACCGCTGACATGGCTGATGACAAGGCGACACGTGTCAAGTCAAAGTGTCGGCAGCATATGATGTTGACACGTGGCACGGCGCACGTTAGCAGATTCGTTGTGATTGTGACACGTGGCACGGCGCATTTTAGCAAAGTCAAACTTCTCAAATCCTGATCAGTTGACCAGGCGCACGTTAGCAGATTCGGCTCACGCTGGGCGTCGCGACGCTGGAAATTACCAAAATGCCCTTTTTTCACCAATTTTCACTGTTTTACTCTAAATCACCTCCATAATGTCCTGAAACTTTATTTATCTACAAAATAACACAAAACACATCAAAACATTCACAAAACTCAAGAAACTAAACAAAATATTAGATTAAATGAGTGGGAAATAGTGATATAAATATCACTCATCACATACCTGGTAGGAGGCCTTACCTGCCTCCTACTTATGTCTCTTGCTAGCTGGTAGTTGGCCAATGTGTCTTGTGGTGTTTCATTGTGCTGCTCAGTTTGATCCAGTTGATCTATAGTGTCTTCTTAACTTTGTTCTTGTATCTCTGCTACTTCATTTCTGTTTTCCTCCAGGTTATTTCTTCTAGGTTGAGATTCCTCAGATGTCTCCGTGCCAGACATGTCACCAACTTGATCAGTGGTCCTTGATGTCCCTGGCTCCACCTGCATCTGAGCTCCACCTGCAAGATCAAAATCTGCTAGATCCTTTTCTAAGGCACCTGCATTCTTGTTAGTAGATTTACATGGAAAACAAAGTTCATTGAATATAACATCCCGACTAACTATGATTTTGACTCCAGGTGACTCCCTTTCCCATAACCTATACCCTTTTGTCCCTTGGTCAAAATTTCTAAAGTTGACAAACCAGTCCCTATACGGACTCATGTGAAAGGAACACCCTGAGTCCAGAACTATTCTCTGCTAATGTGATCACTAGACACAGTCAATGCCTCAGAAAGGAAAATCGACCCCTGTTCGGCAGCCACAGTAGCGCTGCCTTCATTTTTCTGTTCCCTAATGAACTTATAACAATTCCTTTTAAGGTGTCTCATCTTCCCACAATGATAACACTTCTTTCCACTATCCTTATTCTTATCTTGTTTATTCTTTTTCTTCCCTTTAGGTTCCTGGTTATTAGTTTGATGATTATTCGGTCCATTATATTTCCTGTCATTTTTTCCTTTCACGAATAGGTTCGCTCCACCTCTTCTACTGGTTCTAAGTTCTAACTCTCTAGCCTTTATACCAGATATTACCAAGTCTAGCCTAGGTACAACTCCTGTGTACTGCAGTGAGTTCTTAACGACACTATATTCTTCAGGTAATGAATTTAAAAGGATCATAGCTTCGCTAGAATCTCCTAAGGCTTGGTCAGTTCCTTTAAGGATTTGGGTCATTTTCGTGAATTCATCCAAATTATCATCTATCGACTTATTTATGTCCATCTTGTAATTAAACAAATTTCCTTTTAAGAACACTAAATTTGGAGCAGAAACAACAGAATAAAGAGATTCGAGTTTACCACAGAGTTGAATGGCAGTGTCCATTCCATCTACCTTTCTGATGACTGAGTCTCCCAAGTGGAGGAAGATCAAGTTGTAAGCTTCTTCCAGGATTTCGGCCTTCGTGTCCTTTTCCATCTTTGGCCATTTTTCTAGATCCGGTTCCAACGCCAAAGCCACCTTATGGTGGGAAAGCAATACCCTCATTTTCTTCTTCCAAGTGGTGAAATCCCTTTTTCCGTAGAATACGCCAATGTCGAGTCTCATAGTCGACATTTTTATTTCTTTTAAAGTAATCACCCAACAACACTTCTCCAATCACTCTCGGCAATTACTCACCCAAACTACAACTTCAACAGACACTTAATTTCTCAAATTTCAGCCTCAAACCGAAACTTACTTTCCCAAAATTTCTTCAACAAGAACCAAATTGCAACTTACATAGAAATTTAACTTCCCTAAATCAGAAAATTAATTCCCAAATTGCAACTCACACTGAATCTTACTTTACCAAAAAACTGCAACTCATATTCGGCAACAGTGACCTTGGTCAGTATCTCGGCAACCCAAAAAAGATCTTGATGCTTTGATTTGGCACTATCGGAAAGAACTAGAAACCTAATCGGCAGTGCATGGGGTTTACTTTGATCTTGGTCTTCAACAGCCCTTCTTATTTCACCCAGAATAGGTGAAACTTCCTATGCTCTTGATCGGCAACTGCTTTATTCTGCCCCAAGAATCTTTAGTCGCCCAACTCTAGATCGTTAACCCAGGGGGTGTATCGGCAATGTCTTGGTCGATTCTTTCCTTTGCCGCACAGAATCTTGGTCGATTCTTTCCTTTGCCGCACAGAATCTTGCTCAACTGGTCTAGGGTTTTCTTTTTGTTTCTTTGATCGGTAACACTGAGAGCTTTAGTCGGTTCTTCTTGTTGCATATTTTGGTCTTGAATCGGCAGCTTCTGTGTTTTTCTTTGATTTCTTTGATCGGCAGACCCTTCTTGGTCGGTTTTTCTCGTTTTTGTTTTTCGGCTGTGACTTCAATTTGGTGAATTTAGGGTTTATGTTTGGCCAAAGAAAGACTGGATCTCCTGATCTTGGTCCACCGATTTTTCAATTCGGTCACTGCCCTTAAAAGCTCTGATACCACTGTTAATATTATGCCCCTAAATCGTTCGTCACACAAATCAATCGACCAATCAAGAACAACAAGAACACAAGATTTTTACCGTGGTTCGCCGGAAAATTCCCGACTACATCCACGTTGAACTCCGGAACAAAGAGCTCGCTGCACTAATCAATTTCAAGATTACTCAAGAATCTTGAATCCGTTTACAAACATTAATTTCCCCAAATCACTCAATAAACCATAATCTCTAAAAGTGTCAATCTCTCAGATTCCCAATTGAAGATTACACTAACTTGGACTATGAACAATGCTTAACACTTGGCCAAATAATATGAGAAAATATGTGTAAAACAATTAACCAAAAACTAACTAATTCTCAACCTAAGCACCCTTTATATATGATGAGCAAATTGATGTAATTAGGACAACGACAATGATTGCGCCACGTGTCCCTTATCCAACGGATGGATAAAGGCTTCACATTTTACAAATATAAATATAATTAGTTTGTATATATTTTTGTATATTTATTTTTTATTTATAATTGTTCAAAGCACAAATATTGCGTTTTAGCACTATAATTTTAATAATTTAATTAAAAAAGTGATTAAATCTACAATAAATTAGCGGAAATTTAAATATAATATACTACATAAACTTAAAATACATAATTTTAAAAATAATTTTTTACTTAAATTTTTAGGGTAAATTGGTATTTTTTGAAATTATAGATAAAAATATAATTCTGAAATTTTTTGGGTTAATTTATAAGTTTAAAAATTAGGAGCTATTTCATAATTTTTAAAAGTATAGGGATCATCTTATAATTTCAAAAAATATGTATGAATTCATTATATATATTTTGGGTATAAAAAAATTTAACTCCCGATAACTGAAATTTCTGGATACACCGGAGTTAAATTACCTATCCACACTACTAGACACCCTCATATAGATGTGATATTCAACTCCTCCCGAATAATGAAAACTGAAAGGGTGCATCTTGAATCGATTATAATGAACCTCTAACATAATCGAGTATACATCCCACATAATCGAGCAGTGAAGGTGTAAAAATGCGCCGCCCTAAAAAATAAACAAACAAAAACGCCAGTCAACAAGTAAAATAATACCCATCGGGGCAGGGAAAGCACGAAGCAGGATTCGGGCGGGAGGGAAAGTGAAAACTGAAAAAGAATGGAAGACGGCGAGATAGAGGAGGAAGGAATGGTGATAGACGGTGACGGAGGAGGAGGAGACGCGCCGTTAACAAACTCGCCGAGTGAGTTACAGAAATCGGCTTACGAAATGCTGAAAGATAGCAAATCGTCGATTGAAGAAATCGTAGCCGAGATGCTAACAATCAAAGAAGAAAACAAACCAAAATCTCAACTAAGAGAACTCGTCACTCAAATGTTTATCCATTTCGTCACTCTCCGCCAGGTCACCTCTCCCTAGGGTTTTACATTTTGTTCATTCATTAATTTTTTTTTTTAAAAAAAAAAAAACAAAGAAATAGCTTAATTCATTTCTTGTTTATTCTGGTATTTTAGGCGAACCGTACGATATTAGTAGAAGAAGATCGTGTGAAAGCGGGGACGGAACGCGCGAAGGCGCCGGTGGATTCCACGACTCTGCAGCTGCACAATTTGATGTATGAAAAGAGTCATTATGTTAAAGCAATTAAAGCTTGTAAGGACTTCAGGTCTAAATATCCCGACATTGAGCTCGTGCCTGAAGAAGAATTTCACCGAGATGCGCCGGAGAAGATTAAAGGTTCCAAATTGTCTAAGGACGCCTCACATGATCTTATGCTCAAGAGGCTCAATTATGAATTGCACCAGGTAACTTTTAGCCCTAGAATTTGGGAACTTAAAAAATTTGAATTTGAAGTACTAAGTATGGATGTATTTGTGTGAATCAGCGGAAAGAACTGTGCAAACTTCATGAGAAGCTAGAACAACATAAGAAAAGTTTGCAGGAGACGATTGCAAATAGGAAAAAGTTCTTGTCGAGTCTTCCTTCACATCTTAAGTCTCTGAAGAAAGCATCATTGCCAGTACAGAGCCAATTAGGGGTTTTGCATACAAAGAAAATAAAGCAGCTCCACTCAGCTGAGTTACTTCCGCCTCCCCTCTATGTGATTTACTCGCAGTTTGTGGCACAAAAGGAAGCATTTGGTGAGAATATTGATTTAGAGATAGTTGGAAGCTTGAAAGATGCTCAAGCTTTTGCTCGCCAGCAAGCAATTAAGGACATTGGTAATCAGTAGTTCTACACTTCAGCTGTTTATAGCTGGAATTTACTTATTATTATTATTATTATTTTGATGATTTATTTCGATGAAATTAAGGCATATTTCAAATTGTAGTTGTAAGGCTTATAAAATGACGCGATATAATTCCATAGTTTTAGCCTACAAATAATCCATATGGTATTAACTGTAGAATTTTGCAAGAAACTCAGGCACGAAAAGGCTGGCTTGGTAGTTTTCACCATCCTAAAAGTTAATTCCTTTCTTTGTCTTTTGGAATTTTCTTTCAACCTTCTTTGGTTTCTGGGATAGTTTTACATTGACTTGTGTCTTGTGTGATTCTTTTTTTAACAATAAAATTGAATAGTGTTAAATATAATGGCCCAGGCATATCTACTAATGTTGAGAGCTCCAAGTTAGAGGATGATGCACCAGACGAGGAGGATGATGGCCAGAGAAGAAGAAAGCGGCCTAAGAGAGTTCCAAGTAAAGGGAGTATTGACCAGCCAGGAGTACATCAAGTTAATCCACTTAAAATAATCCTTCATATATATGATGATGAGGCATCTGATCCCAAGTCTGCAAAACTCATTACTTTGAAGTTTGAATACTTGTTCAAATTGAATGTTGTGTGTGTTGGGGTAGAAGGGTCACATGAAGGAACTGCGAAAGATATCTTGTGCAATTTATTTCCTGATGACACTGGCCTTGAGCTGCCTCACCAGGTATGAAGCTTGCCTTGCAAGTCATAGTCATGTATCAATGAGCTAACTTTCCATTTATGTTTCATATCTTTCGTGTTCCATTTCACTTTAGTATGACATTATTCATTTTTCTGGATGATGATGCAGTCCGCCAAACTCTTTGTTGGTGATACCCTGGTATTTGATGAAAAGAGAACTTCTCGTCCGTTTAAGTGGGCCCAGCATTTAGCAGGAATTGATTTCTTACCGGAAGTCGCACCATTGCTTGCTAACTGTGAAACTCCTAGTAGTGAGACTGTTAAAAGTGATGCTGTTGTATCTGGCCTAGCACTATATCGCCAACAGAATAGGATACAGACAGTTGTGCAACGAATTCGCTATCGAAAAAAAGCTCAGCTGGCTCTTGTGTGAGTCACTGTTCTGTATAATTGGAGTTTTATATCATGAAGGGAAGACTAGAAAATCATTAGGAAACAAATTGAAATAATCGTGTTCAAATCTGAATATTAGCTCTCAAGTTTTGTTCACTTGGCTATGGCTGCTATTGGAATTCTTAATGATGCAAAGTGTCGAATAGTTTAATTATTTCATTTTCCAGAACACCCATTTTCTCCGCTTGCTTATTTTATGCGTGCTTGTTGTCATTGGGTGGACATTTTCAATTTTTTGAGGAGCTTACTTATTGTATTTTTTATCCTTGTGGTACGGCGAGCTTTATGTTGAAAATTTGGAATTTTTTTTATGGCTTACAGGGAACAGCTTGATTCACTTATGAAGCTTGAATGGCCTATTTTGAATTGTGAAAGTGTTCCATGGGCTTTGCATACCCCACTATGCAATTTGCATAGCTGGTCACCTGTAGGCCATCCACCTGAACGGACTTCCTCGTTGTCTGCCATTGATACGGAGCAAGTTAAGGAACTTATAGACGTTAATGTGGATGGAAGATCTGGAACTTCAAAAGAAGACCTAGAGAGTGTGAGGGAAGATGGGGAGCTTCCCTCTTTGGTTCCAGCTGCATCCGTTGGAAATGATGTTAAACTTACACCTTCTAAAGGATCTAATTTAGACCATTCCAGGCAGCTGGTTTTAATTTCAAAAAGCATCATTTCTCCTGTTGGTAAGGGAAGGTCTCAAAGTTTCAAAAAACTCGATGATGATTCAGAACTCTTGCTTGACATTGACAGTGAACTGGATGACCCTGCACAAATTGAGACAGAAGTAGATAATGATGCTTCCATTCGAAGCTATGAGTTGACTGAAAATTCATGGGTGGATTGTGGGGTTAAGGAATTCTGTCTTGTTTTAAACCGGAAAATGGATGCAGATGAGAAGATTGTAAAGTTAGAAGCTAAGGTTTGTTTATTATCTTTTTCTTGCATTGTCTTCATTCTTTGAATTACTGAAGTTTAGAATGAATTTCTGTTATATGGCAGATCAAGATCAGCACCGAGTATCCTCTTAGGCCTCCTCTTTTTTCTGTGAGTCTTAACACCCCTGCAGGAGAAAATGGGCATGAGGATGATAATAATTCTGAGCGGTTCAATGAACTTCGTGCCATGGAAGGAGAGGTGAGTGAGTTATTGATGTCCTTGAGAAAAGCTGTTAGCAGTAAATTTAAAACATGTTAGTTTGTTGGAATAGTCTCATGGAATGGTATTAAAAAGTAATTACAGTTAATTTGCTGTTATGCAATTGATGCATTACAGTGTAGTTTTTAGTGAAAATCTATTCAATAGTTTATGACTGGGGGCGTGATGTCTCTTTGCGCTATAAGTTGGTTTACTCTGATGTCAAAGCTTTTTGTCCATAATATATTCAACTTGAAAGAATGTTCTTCCCAATGATCTTTCTCTACAGAATACTATATTATTATTTGTTTTCTTGATGGCACCAACTTATATCTATGTTCTTAAATGGCCGACACAAACTTTTCTGCTATATATTGACATTTTAATTTGGCATCATACAGGTCAATCTTCACATTGTAAAGATGGTACCTCTAGATCAAGAAAATTATATCTTATCTCATCAAGTCCGTTGTCTTGCTATGTTGTTTGACTATTGCATGGATGAGGCATCCCCATCTTCTGAAAAGAGGAAGAGTACGTCTGTGGTTGATGTTGGTTTATGTAAGCCCATTAGTGGTAGGCTTCTTGCCAGATCATTTAGAGGAAGGGACAGAAGGAAGATGATATCCTGGAAGGACATGGAGTGCACTTCTGGCTATCCGTACTAGTAGCTCAGTTTGGAATTGAAGATGACAATACTTGTGCTGCTCCCACTACTTACCTTGGGTTCATAAGATTTTCAACGATATGTGTCATAGCTACGATGAGCAACGTAAGTAGTGAATCTACAACTTGACGTCTCCCACATGATGTTATTTATCAAGACCCTTACAGCTGAGATGCCTGAATGTTGTTTAAGTTTCAGGGCTGAATAAGTCGAACTCAGGTTCTTCGAATCAAAAAGCATTTGAATTATGTAAACCTAGTGCCTAGTATCTGAATTTGTTTTCGCCAATGGTTTATGCTGCAAATCTATCCTTTCTTTTAATAGAATAAGAAGAGCATACGGTTGGCGAATTTGATAGGCTCTTGTGGGTCTAATTCCTCATTTAAATCAAGCTAGAAATAGATCGAATCTCACCGAATTGCACTTGCAGTCGCTCTTCTAGGGTATCTCACCGAGCTATTAAATCCTGAAATTGTATATTTTGTTAGAATACATAGGCTACTAGACACATTATTATAAGGGACTCCTAAAAGTTTCAGGGAAATAAAAATTCAAGAGTAAAAAAAAAATGTCTCGCACAAACTAAAGTTAACATAATGCTATTTGTAATAAAATAGTTTATATAAATTTAGTTAGATTAATTATGAGACTCAGATTCAAAAAAAAAAAAAAAAAATTATGAGACTCATGTTTCACTTTTATCTAACCAATCGATTTGTACAAAAATATTTACAAAATATATCATCATTATATAATAAATACAAAATTATTAAAAAAAAATCATTTCCACCATAATTAATACATAATAAGGAGGACAAGCTCCTAATGAGTTGTATAAAGTAATCCTAATTTTTTAAGATTCGTCCTATTTACTCTAAAATATAGTTCTAAGTTGACTTTGACCATATTTATGTTTCTATTTTGCATAAAGATAGATTGTAAGGTTCAAATCTCTTGGAACAAATTCCAAAAAACGAGTGTTTAATTCTTTTGAGAAATATCTCTAGGGGCACAAACACACAATTCTAATCAGTTATTTAAGAAAAAGAAAATTGTATTTGCTCTTGCGAGTCTTTTTAATTTCTTTTGCCTGTTCAGAAGATTTAGCATAAGGAAAGTAATTTTTTTTTTTTTATAAAAAAACTATTTTTACCATTTACATGAATGGTGATTTTTCTTCAAATATATTTTTAAATCAATGTTAATGTGAACAATGAAATATTTATTGTTTTTGTGAATAGTGACTTTTTTAAGAATTTGATATATTCAAATATATTTTTAAATAGGTAAAATTACATTGTAACTGCGGTTGAGTATTTAAAACTATCATTATAACTGGATAATGTGATTGAGTATTGTGTATGTGACATATATTGTGAATGAAAAATATGATTGAGTATTTATAACTATCATTGTAATTGAGAAATGTGACTTACATTGTGACTAAGTTGTATATGTGACTGTCATTGTGTGATTGCGAGTCTGCGATAATGACTGTCACGACAATGATTTTGAGGTTGATCTTGAGGTTGTGAAATCCTAATTTGAGAAATGTTTCTAAAAAAAATTGTAGGTATTAATATTAAATATATATATTATTTTACAGATTGTGATTTGCAATTCAGATAAACAAAATTTAAATGTTTGAACTGATTGATTGATAACTTATAAATGTAAGAGTCATTGTTAATCGTTTTTTCGTCAACACACATCTTAATTGTACTTGTTTTACATCTTATAATTTGTAAATTAATAATATATATATTTTTTCTTGAAATACTATATATTTTGAGAGATATTTAGTTTTAAATTTAAAGTTGAAAAAAAACCAATGTTGGCTCTCTCACCCGAGTAATTCCTTAGTGCAACGGGATATAAGTGACGTGATATCACAAACAAATTAGTAAATGAGATGTATTATTTAATATCCATTTTAGTTATTTTTTAATATTTTAGCACACATAGTAATGACTTATTGGATTGTTATACGAATGACGTGTGATGAACACTAAAAAATGTACATTTATTAAAAATAAAATTAATCATTTTACACTTGTAATTTCATTAATTTTCTTAATTTAGCACATTTGTGAAATAATAATTAAATTTATATTTTATATATTTTTAATATGATTTTTATTTTTATTTATTGTGCAGACAAAATATTACTTTGGAAGCTCAACCGGAAATAATGGATATGAAATCTGAACTCCAAGACCTAGAGTTGAGCACCGGTTCCAGTTTTACCCGGAATCTGTTGGAACCGAATCGATTTTTTGGGGTTTGAAACCGAAACCGGTTGTAACTGGTCCGGTTCCGGTTCCAAAATGAAGGAATCGATTTTAACCGGTCTAGTTTCGGTTCCAAAATGGTCCGAACCGGTACCGGGCCATAAAATCGATTTCCGGAACCGAATTAGTACCAAATCTGGAATCGAATTTAGAACCAAAATAATACCTGATTTGATACCCGATTTACTACCCGATTTGTAAAAGAAACGGCGCCATTTGATTAAGGTATATAAACCAGACTTTCTTTTGTTAAGCACTTAACCACTTTCTTTTTAACCTAACCCTAATCAAACGACACCCTTAACTTGAAAGTTTCCACTTCTCTCTCGCCATCGCCAAGTTGAAACGCTTGTCGCTTTCGTCGTTTCCTCTTCTCTCTCGCCATCGCCAACTCCAAGTGTGTTTTCTGACTTTCTCTTCTCTAAGTTATCTTCTGTATCACCTTTAATTGGCTGATTGGAGTTACGAACAAGAATAACCAGTGTATTTGATTACACCTTTCGGGTTGTGTACCATATGCCTACGACAAGTCAGTGGTCTGACTCTGATATTCTTTTATGATCTATGGATTTTTATTTCATATTTTTAGTGCATGTTTAGTAAAATGGCTTCGTTAATTCATGCACATATGTAATCTTAAATTGATTAAAATATTCTTGCACATTTATTCTTTGATTGTTGCAAGAATTTGACATTTAAATGATAGTTGTTTGGATTCATATAATCTTCTATTGCTCTGTAGTTTTCTCCGTACTCTGTAGATATCTTCATCAGTAGTGATCCTTTATTCATTTGGCTGCTTGGGTCGCATATTATTCTTTGATTGCATATTTTATTATGCAAGGCATTATCAGATTATCAACCTTTTAACTGTGTTCTTTTGGAAACACCATGTTATTAATTTTAGATAGAGATGTGGATTCTCTATCTTGGACCTAGGACTTTTTTCATTAGTTACCTTTCTTCCTTTTCCGTAGATGATGACTTATTATCCCATTATTCCGTAGATTAATGACCGTTATGAGTTCCCTTTGCAAGACTGCAATTGGACCTTGATCGAGACTCTCGAGTCTGGCTGACTTATTATCCCATTATTCTGTAGATTAATTACCGTTATGAGTTCTCTCTACAATTGGACCTTATTATCCCATAGCAAAGTAGTGTTTTGGTGGTCTGAGTTCAGGTTCTGTTTTGAAATATGAGGCAGGGGCTATTGTTCAAATTCAGAAACAGATTCACGTAGGCTTGTGCTATGATTTCATGATGTAGTATGTGTGCTATACTGCTTTGAAATGTGAGAAATAATTGTATTTTGATAATATTATATAAATAGGGTAATTCATAATAGGACCAGAACCCCACCCTACCAAGACCCAAAAAATTCAAAAGAACGTAACAGCTAGATTCAAATCGGATTTGGAAAACATTCATTGTGTTTATATTGACAACAAAATGAATTTATAATGTATTTAACCATACATATATTTTATTATTATTGTAATATATATATATATATATATAAATAATATTTTGGAGTTCTCACCGAAATTATATATATATATATATATATATATATAATATTATTATATTAATATATTTTGCTTTCTCAAAAGTCAAAAACTATTTGTTTTTTTTTTTAAAAGCAAATGAAAAAGTGATCGTTTGCTTTGGAAAAAGCAAACTGATGCCTCCTATAAAAGGAGGTGTACCTCAATTGAGGCGGGGAGAAGATGGAGAGCTCCTATTTAGTATGTGTTTTATTTAATTTTCCTTTTTTTGGGAGATTTGGGGCAAGTATTTTGTGTGTTTTATTTTATTTATTTCTTTTGTAATTTCTTCTTCTTTTATTAATAAAATCATGAGTGTTTTTATTTATATCTTATTTTAGGAATTTATATCATGTTAGGATAAAAGGTGAAGTTTTTGGTATGAAAATAAATATGATTTTTATTTTTATTATATTTTATAAATTGTGATAATTTCCCAAATAAAATTCATACTATTACTAGTTTATTGAGGACTCTTGACTAGCTGTAAACAGTCTCCGATTGACACAGATAATACTTGAATCCCATCAATGAGAGAGAGTGGACTATCAAAGATCTGGATTAATTATTGACAAATTTTGTTACCGCCTATATGATTGATTTTATATATTTGACATAATACCTAACTGGACTTGTTATAGACAAATGATATCACCGGTTTTATGGCTGATTTTATATATTTTGACATATTTAGTACCTTGACAGGACTAATTATCGACATGACGAATCACATGTGTTGACATAATTAATACATGATAATTATGAAATAAATTGATTGAAAAATAATTATAATTTATATTTTATAAAAAAGTAAAAATAATTTTATATTTGAAATATCAATAATGGATCCTCAAACCATAGTATTTTATTTTATTATTTTTATTTTATTAGTTGAATTATTGTTTTATCCTATTAAATCTACTCCACGTGGATCGACCCCGAACTTACCGGGTTAATTTATTACTTCGACACTCTTATATTTGGGAGTAAAGAATCAATTTGAGTGTGTCAACGTGATACCACTGTTGTATTGTAGATTTTCTCAACCCACTTGCTGTTATTTTTTTAAATTTTTTTAATGACAAACTTGTTAATTTTTCATTTTGCACATTTATATCATTTGATATAGATGGATTAAATGGGAAAAATCTTTTATACTTGGATCGAATTTGAAGATCCCTTATAATTTTGAATTTTTTAGAAAAAAAAAAAATACCTTTAATAAAAAGCTCCCGATTAAGTGTTTCACTGTTGATGTAAAAAAAAATCACAATAGTCCTAGGTACAGTATGCAAGAAGCAGCAATAGAGAAAACGGTTTCTAGTAATATGAAAAGGGAAATATTTATATATACACATATATAAATATGTATGCATATATATATATATATATATATATTAAATCTCTTCCGGAATGCTATTGAATCAAATGACAAAGACATATTAAGAAAAAAAATGACTTTTCCGGATGAAATGAAAATTGGATTCATGTAACATGAAAATGTTTCCCATTACTTAGCCGAAAAGATATGTGGCCATGAAATATGGATTAAGTGGAAGAGAATTGACTGGGTGGTAGAGTCGTGGAAAAAATAGTTTTTTTTTTCCCCATATTTTGGACCTTAGCCCCATGGAACAATATAATACAGTTGAAACATAGAAAAATTGAAATCTTCAACCAAAACACTATGTATGGATCAGTGTTTAAAAATACGTTTCGAGGCGGCCGCCTCGGACCGCCTCGCACCGCCTCACGGCGTCGGCGCGTCGAGGCGGCCGCCTTATACGCCAACAACCGAGGCGGCCGCCTTTCACCGATGAGGCGGCCGCCTCAGGCCGCCTCACGTAGACTCGGCGCGAGGCGGTCCGAGGCGGCCGCCTCGCGTTCTTATGCCATTTTTATTTTTATTTTTATTATTTTTACCATTGAAACGACGTCGTCGTTTTGACTTCTTTATAAAAAAAAAATAAGCGTAAAATCATTTTACAAATTCATTCCATCTTCATCTAGGGTTTCTTCTCAGTATCGACGCATCTTCTCAATTTCGTCTAGGGTTTCTCATCTCAGCATCGACGCATCAGCTTCTCGGCGTGTCTTCTTCAGCTTCTCGGCGTTTCGTCTTCAGCTTCTCGGCGTTAAAAAATAATGCAACTTATATAATCAAATTAAAAAATAATACAACTTATATAATCAAATTAAAAAATAATACGACTTTATGTTATTTGTTAGGGAAAGGGAAAGGGAAAGCTCCACAATTAGTGGATGAAGACAATACAAGTGAAGGAGGTTCTTTGGATGATGACCCATCTGATGATGACATAGATTTTGACCCAAGCTTCATGCCGCTAGACACTAATGATAGTTTATTTAAGGATTAGTTATCAATAATTTTTTGAACATACTATGAATTATGAAGAAAGTATTGTATTTTGGATTACTTATCAATTGTTTTTTGAACATACTATGAATTATGAAGAAATGAATGTATTTTGAATTATTTTTCCGATTTCCGGATAGAGGCGCCCGCCTCACCGCCTCGAGGAGGTCCGCCTCGCGCCTCAATGGCCGGCCGCCTCGAGGAGCCGCCCCGTATTTTTAAACATTGGTATGGATAGTATGAACTGCTTAATGCCAATTGGAACGTCTGTGTACTTTATCATCAACTTGATGAATTAATTTCAAGATATAAGAGGGGGACAAGCTGATGAGTGGTAAATGTATCACTATTTTTCACTCATTTGACATAATATTTTGTATAGTTTCTTGAGTTTTGTAAATATTTTGATGTGTTTTGTGATATTTTGTAGATAAATAAAGTTTCAGGACTCTCTGGAGGTGATTTGGGGCCAAAACAGTGAAAAACGGATAAAAAGGCAAAATCGTCATTTGACGCGTCGCGACGTCTAACGTGCGCCGCCTCATGCTAACATGCGCCGGGGACACATGTCAGAATCTGAGAAGTTTGACTTTGCTAACATGCGCCGAATCTGCTAACGTGCACCGTGCCACGTGTCAACATCACAGCCGATCATGCTAACGTGCGCCGTGCCACATGTCATCATCCTATGGTGCCGACAATCGCCATCGCCACATCATCAGAAGACCGAGTCAAATGCCGAGTCAGCTTGCCACTTGGCGTCCACGTCATCATCAGCCAATCACAGCGCGCCACGTGTCGCAATCCTACGGTGCCGACAATCACTATTGCCACGTGTCGCCACATCATTGCCACATCATCTCCACGTCACTGCCACATCAGCTCAATTATTGAATTAATCATCCAAAATGCCACGTCATCGGATAAGAATCTCGGTGGACTAATCAGAACGTGACATGTGTCACGTCGCGACGCGTGATCCTTGCGCGTCGCGACGCGGAGAGCCTATCGACGCCTATAAATTCAGCTCGAGATTTCAGTTTCAGATGTACCTTCCTCTCTGTAATTCTCTGAATAAATAAGGAGTTTGTATCTATTTTTCTTTTAATTTCAGTTTTGTAATTAATTTTTATTTACTTTCTGTAATAGTAATTTACTTTCTTTACTTTTTCAGTTTTTACTATTCAGTTATGAGGAGGTAATTTCCCCCTGCTAGGGTGAAATGTAAAAGTTTTATTACTGATATTTAGATTTATCTCCCTTAATTATAATATATTCACTATTTAAAATTTGACTTAATGAGGATACCGCTATATTGGCCGGTTGGTAATTGATATTAAATTGGTTTTAATTTGACTAAGCAATGATACTGCCTGGTTGGTCGGTTGGTAATTTACCGCCTATATGGCTTGTTTATGGACAAATAATGTTACCTCCTTAATGGCTGGTCGGACTTAATTTGACTTAATCAGGTTACCGCCTATATGACTGGTTGGTAATGTTATCACAAGTTAATATATTATATTAAAGGAGATATCTAAAATAGTAGTAGTAAAAATAGATCCTTTAACCCCCAACCTTTTATTTTATTGTAATTTTACTTTTCAGTATTTACTTTACCGCATTTACTTTTCAGCATTTTATTTTATGTCTTTTATTTTTAAGTTTTTACTAGCCTTAGTTATGTGTCGTAACTAAGTTAGTTATCTGGGGTTGTGATGAATTTTAATATCACCGGTTTATAATGGGTTATTTTATAGTTTGGGTAATTTAAAGATTTACTTATTAAGTCTTAAGCTTAATGCGTTTTGTTAACTGGCCACTAATAAGATTGATATGTTAAATCTAAAATAAACTTGACAAATGAATTTTAGGTTTCGGCCTTAGACTTAATAGCCTACGATCTTCCTTGAGGATAGTTAAATTTCCTTACAGGATAGACATATACCTGTCGGGCGGGGTAACCACAATTGAAACTTAATCTTAATGAATCCAGGTAATTTGGTTGACATAGACATATGGTTCAATTGGGTTATACTGGGTATTTGCATCTGACCATCGACAGAGGCTTTTGCATAATTTCGTGTTCCAGGTTAGTAAACCATATATTACACAAACATGAAATAACCACCTCATCTTTTAAAAGATATTGGAAAGATTCACAACCCTGAATAGTTTCTTAATATTGAATTTTATTTAATTTAATTTTGAACAATTTTATTTACTTGTTTTTAAGTTTAAAATCATCACCATTTCAAATCAATCAATCAAATTTTTAGATACTAGTAATCATATGACCTCATAAAATTAATAGATTAGGTATTAAGTTCTCGTGAGATCGATACTTTTTATACTACTTGTATAATGATTTACTTCACGAGCGAGGTCTCTGGTTCAAATTTAGGATGACCCAACTGTGCCAAGGAAAAGAAAAAGAAAAGAAGAAGCGTCGGACTCCTTCATGCATGCTCCACTTGTCTCGGGGGATATAGCTCAGTTTGTAGAGCTCCGCTATATATATATATAGAGAGAGAGAGAGAACTAGCGGCTTAAATATTTCGCTTCTCTTCTCTTCTCCTCTCCTACTTAACATGATGTTCGGAAGAGAGGCAGATATAGATGTAAAGATTATTGAAAGATTTTATCATCACACTGAAATAATGCTCTCTTTGATCTACAGCTGAACCAAGTTTTTGCCTCAAAATATGTACAGCCGGCTACTACTACCATACATAATCTTCAAGCATATAATCACAATCCCACCCTTTCCACTTTACCATGGACCAGTCTGTGTCCGTCTCAAGCATCGTCTCTTGCCTCCCTGTTGCATATTCATAATCTCCAAAACCTGCCATTAAATGCACAGCAAAATTTTAGGATCACTCGACCTCAGATCTCTTAAATTCATTAAAGGATACAATGAAGCTGCAATAATGTCCTGAATGAGAAATAGGCAGAAAGTTGTGTTTTTGTGGAAGAGATTTTTCAGAATTTTGACAAAAGAACAAAGTAACTTTTACCTGATTTTCCTGCATTTCCGTCATTTCTTCCTGTAGCAATGAAAGTACAGTCAATGAGAATAAGCACTTTACCATAGCCATTACTTTCATGAGCAATTGTGTGCAAGCAAGCATGTGTGAGTGCGAGCGAGCGCGTGTGCGCGTGGGTGTGTGCTCACATTCTGTATGTATGAAACCTGGACATACCTGTTTCTTCTGTAATTCCTCGTTCTCTTCTTTTAACTTGGCAACTTCTGCTTCCAATTCCGTCGTGTAAGCCTGCCACAAAAACAAGAGAGAAGAAGAAGAAAAAGCATAAATCAGTAATCCAGAATCAACACTAAATAGACCTTCTCCCTTTAGGATGGATTCCACGCACAGGCAGGTTCTAGCAGCAGCTTCTGCGTAGTTTCCGTTACCCCTCTATTTTGATTTATTCAAAATAAACATTAAGGTCAAAGATTCAGAAGTTAATCATCCCTTAACTGATGTTGACATGAGACAACTGCTACTGGATTTTATGTTCCTTAAACAATGTTCCATTACCTCGCAACAACCTGGATCCTTATAACTTCTCATGACCTTGAACCTCATAATCTTTCATCTCTGATCATGTCAGGTCGCTATCACATTACTATTCATGAAGTTTAGTAGCAAGCAGCATGTTCATAGATGATAAAAGCAGAAGATTAATGGCTAGCAAAATTTATTGAGCGACAACAAGAGGAAACTTGTCATTCTCTTTTTATGTTTTTAGCGTCATTTATCTGTGTTACTTTCATTCTTCAATAATAATCGAATCCTCTCAAAGTGAATTTATAAAGACAAGGAAAATTTCCTCAACTGTCTTACATTTAAAGTTAATAACTTCAGCAATACAAGTTTTATCAAAAATGGATTTAACAGATACTAAATATCTCAGTTGCATGACAAGGAGAACATCAAGGAAGGTGGAACTCATGGGATTTGTTCAAACAACCACAAAAGTAATCATTTTCAAGTCTTCATTTAATTTAATATTAACAAACAGCGCTACCAGCGTAGAAACGAACAGCAGCAAACACCAACTCAATAAAATTTGAAGCCAAATGCATGAGCAACCAGTTGATTATAAGTCCATCAAACAAAAATTTACCTGCTTGCGGGCCCGAGACCTTGCTGCTGACTCTCTATTCTTTATCATTCTCTTCTGCCTCCTCTCAACAACCTTCTCCACATTCCCATTGAACTTCCTCCCTCTTACACTACCATTAAACATGTAAGGAACTGGAGACACTGAAGAAGTATCACCGTTACTCTTCCCAATCCCATCTGATGACAACTGGTTTGCAGGAGACCCTGAAGTAACACCAACAGGTGGAGCTCCTAAAGCAACCATTCCCATCCCTCCACCCTGAAGTGCACCACCTGAATAAAATTACTATTCATCATCTGATCACCTATTCCCACAATTCCACTCTTAATTCCTGGACCACTCTGTAAAGGCATCTGAGAAGCATATGTCATAGCAGGCTGCTTGGGAAATATTTGAGGCTGCTGTTGCTGTTGCTGTTGCTGTTGCTGTTGATTATGCTCCTGCAGAGCTTGGTGATGCTGATTCATTCTAGCCCCATTAACATTCAAAGGCAAATTTGAAGACTGGATATTAATCTGATTACCTGTCTCCAAGTTACAATTCCCCATCAAACCCGCACCCTTACCCATCTGCTGAAACCCAATTCCCATTCCATTGTTATTATTTGACCGAGATAAATCACCAAAAAACCCACTATTACTATTAACCTTACCACCACCACCTAACTGTATATCCTCCCTAACAACCCCAGCTTTAACTAAAAACTCCTCCAATGTCATCTCCCCCAAAGTATGCTGCCTCTGCGTCTGCGGCACATTATTCGATCCTTGACCACCACTGCCGCCAGCAATCCCATCCTTCAACTATACTCCTTAGAAATATCTCTCCACACCTCATCCACAGTCTTCTGACTCAAAGTCCTTGGTAAGGTCAGCGAACCTTGTCTTTGCAAACCATTAGTACCATCTGGATGGTTTCCACAATAAGAGGCTACCATGCCCTGTGTCTCTTCAGCACTCCATATATTCTTTAACAACTCATCCATGTTCATTGACCCAAAATCTTTACCTCTCCCACTCACAGTACTTTGGAACTCATCAAATGTTAAGGAATAGACCGATGATTGCCTTGTTAACGGAATATTCACCGGCGGTTTACTGCCATCATTTGGAGGTTCATTACTGAAGTTCTTGAAGTTGATGTTACTCCCCATTTCCTAAATATTTGAATCAAAGTCTCATTAAAGCTAAGAATCTGATACCTCAATGAAAATGAATCCGATAAACTTCACACTAGTGCCCTTTTCAACTTCAATTTCAGAATTCAAAATTTTAAACAACTAATAGATCAAAACACAGTTCAAAACCCTAACTTCAAAACATAACAAATCAAGCAAAATTAAACCCAAAAAAAAAAAAAAAACAAATGATAGGAGGTCAAACTATGCATTTCATACAAAAAGAGCAAATCAAATCCACAGCTGATTAATCCAACGAAATGAATAATAACATCCTTAATTTAAAATTAAACAAGTGAATCAAGTTGGAGAGAGAGATAGAGATAGAGAAGGAATTCAATTACCTTCTGAAATTTTTATATTTTTTGCTATTTTTGTAGTGGTTTTATTAATTTTTTTTTCCGGGTTTGGATATACAGTGGGTTCTTTGGCTGCGTTTTGCTTCCTTCTTCTTCGCGTTTTAGGGCTTGCTTAGCGCCAAGTGTCTATTGTCTTCACCTAACTTTTCGCTTTTAAGACAATGCAGTTTTGATTTTTAATCATTTTATTTATATTAGCAATGCTTGTAATTATTTTTTTTTAGTGGGGCCAGCTGGATTGTGGTACGTGGACCAATCAGGATGAGGTGATTTCCAGCCAATAAATATTTGCTAAATGGGAGGATCATAGCGGTCCACGTAGCAGAAATGAGCGGTTGGATCCTCCTTATGTGCGACTTTGAAGTTTTACCTGTAGTGGTTGTTGGTTTGACGGTGCACAGGCATGAGCTAAATGTAAGCAGGGGGTGTAGTGTGCACTCAGAGACGTGCTAGGGGCTAGGGGGGGTATTTAGAGTCCGTGTAGGGAACTTTTTGAGATGCCTATCCGAATCGTGCACGTGAAAACAGTGAGACGACGCAACAGAAGTCTGCCAGCAGAATAAGATCCGTTTTTTATTGGTCGAAAATTCCTGCTTTCCAGTGCCACTTTATTGGTCGTCCTACTGAATCCGTTTCAGGGTTGTTTGTTTTTGTTTTTGTTTTTGTTTTTAAATTAATGCGAAAATCAAATATCTAAAAGAAATTTAAAATAAAAAACTATATATTATTAATCTACCATTGTCGATATATTTCGATGAAAGAAAAATATGTCAATCTTCTTCATCCGGATTCTAAATGACAATATGTAAAATTAGGACTAAGCATCGGTTTCGGTTCTACGCGCAACCGAATCGATTTTCGGGGTTTGGAATCAGAACTGATTCTTTTAGGGTCGATTTAGGTTCCAAATTTGAAGAATAGAATTTAAATGATTCAGTTCCGATTCTGTAGTGGTCGGAACCAGACCATTTAATCGGATCAGAACCTATTTTCTGGAACCGAATTTTGGAACCAAATTAAAACATAATTTAATACCCAATTTTAGAACCGGTTTAGGAACCGATTTCAAAACAACATCGTTTTTGTCCTTTATATATAAATCAGTTCTCTCTATTTACGTCAAGCTTGAGCCCTAACTTTTCTTGTTAGGGTTGGTGTTCATAACGCCAATTCAAATCGTATTTATATTCGATTCATGAATACAAACAATACTTTCCATAATATTACTTATATATGATTACACCTCTTATTTTTATATACGTATTCGATCTAATTATGACTAGATTGAAACTAAATCTGATTTAGTGATATGTATATTAGACAAAGACTCCAGGATTTACAACGTAGTGCGGAGTTACAACATAGTTTGTAATTGACATTGAGAAGTGTCACTATAAGTTGTATATTCTCAAATAAAGTTCCTGGTGGAAATTTACTAACACGAGTCAGTTAGTAAAATCCACTGAGACCAGTACATGACGTATATCGAGACTTGGTCCGAAAGTTTATCCCAATAAACCACGAGTCTTGGGAGACTCGTATAGACGTGTATGTGTTTATTTGATAAACACTAAATGACTCACCGAAGATTTCATAATATATGGTACACCAACGTCAATAGGAATCTTCTCGAGTCGAGTAACATAGTGGTCATTTGACTTGAGATACCACTGTGAATATATGAGACATCCTTCATAATTTGATGGCAGTCACGTCACCGATCTATATAGATCAGACCTCCGTCTGCTCGTTGGGTGTGGACTCATGCTCATGATATCCTGTGAGTATCAGATAGAATTCGTCAGTCATGTGTACATGGCATATGTATCCTGCACGTGTTTACGATCTAGTAAATGTTGGGTTTCTACCATAGTCCCAAGATCATTCAAGCAATGAAAATATGTGTATACTATAAGAAGTATGGCAGAATCATACTTACAAGGAACGGATTTGCGATGCGAAGAACACAAAACTTTTCCTAATGCCTTGAAGCTCTCGGCAATGTCCAATTTTGCTCCTTGTTGGTTCGGTCAACCTCCATGGAAATGATCTCCAAGCTCCAAGCTTTGTGTGTGATTCCATGCTCATGAATGAGTTTCCCTATCACCTTTGTGTGACCCCTTGGTGTGCTAGCACTCTTGAAGATTTGCAACAAATCCTCTTATTTTTCTCCTTGGTGCTCACGGCTTTTAGAAGAAAAATTGGGAGAGAAAGATTGGCCCTTGGCCGAATATTGAGAGGGAGAGAGAGAGAGAAGAAATTATAATGTGTATATGGTATTTGATTTTCAAAAAACAAATACCAATTAACTCTTTTCCAAAAAGGTACAAGGCAATTAAAACCTTTCAACCACCCCCATCAATCACAAGTGACTTACATCACATCACTCAAAGTGACAAGACATCTATCACTTGAATGACTAATGATGTGACGCTTGATGTGACTTGTGGGCCCCACTCGATTCGAAATGCGAGTGGGCCCGCAAAAAATCCCGGGCTCGAGTTCGCTAATTCCGAATTAACGAATTTTCCGTTGTGACGTAATTAAATCAAATTTAATTAAATAATTATGCCTTGTAAAATTACTATTCACGTCGCTAGCGAATTAATTCTAAATTAACTCGTTCGCCCGAATTAAAATCGAATTTTAATTCCGCGTCGAAATCTAATTCGTTTAATATATCGAATATATTATTTTATCGATTAATTCTAAATTAATTGTTCTCTCTCTTTTAAATAATATTTTATCCCAGATAAAATATCTCCGTAATTAATCCCAATTTAATTTTCTCTCTCTACTAATTATCCCATATTAATTATGTGCGAGTCATACGTCATCGGTGAATCTTCGGGAAGCGACCCATGAGATCCCCGGATATGTTGGCAGTAAATCCGGTCGTTGGACTATCCGAACACGTACGTACCTAGTACTACGTTTTTACCGATTTACAAGACATGGTTGGCTTCTAGCAAAATACCGTGCCTACTCAATTCTCCAGAAATATTCTTAAAGGAATATGTAATCTATATCAGGCGTAGTATACATAGTATTGCGTATTGCGATCCAGTATCAGATGTCACGTGCTAGGCCTGAGGCTGGAATTGTTTCTGTCCCGTACGAAGCACATATCGGATCTCTGGTAACTAGTCTCTATAATCAGATAAACATGACCTAGTCATATTATCTTGATAGCTGCAGCATATAAGAGCACCAGTTCCGTATCCTACGTGATCATCATCTCCACTATGACTGGAGTGATACTTCTATCTCGACATCACACCCAATACAATACAATTCTCAATATACCCAGAAGAGGCGTACACAGAACCGGTTAAAGCCTTGGACGACCAAAACCAAAATATATTGATTGTCGCAAGTATTAGGGGTGCAAGTCTCAGGTTAAGACCAAATACATCTACCCTGATTCGGACTTCCATAGACACATAGTCATACTACCAATGGAATTCCGAGAGGTCTATCCAGAGCGAAGCTGTTTCCGTACCATCGGTAAACACAACCTCTTATTACACTTGCATGAGTATCTAATACCCAAATATATGAGAACTATGCCGTTATGCTCCCGTAACACGCACAAGTGCAATACTAGTATATTCCGCATTATCGATGTCCAATCTCGATAATACTCCGACTATGGATGTTTTAATGATTAAATCTTCATGGATTGATACTGTCTCATATCTTATCAATCCGGAACTAATCATATGGACTTTTATCATTTATATATCCCGGTAATCCAATTACAAATGATAAAAGAGCAATTTCTTTTGTCACATAGTTAATTTGTACAACAACACAATGTTCTGTACAAATAGTGATGCTTTGGGTCATAATTGTCCAACAATCTCCCACTTGGCCTATAGCCAATCACTCAAATGTCTTACACTTGAACTCTGTACGGTTCGCTCAAACTTCTGCTGAGAAAATGCTTTCATCAGCGGATTTGCAATGTTATCATCTGATGCGATTTATTCGATCATCACATCGCCACGATGTATGATCCGAGCGAATCAGATGAATAGTTGAAATATATACTTGGATCGTTGATGAGACCATTAATTCTTTAGCCTGTGCTGTAGCCTAGCTCAGCTGCTAATAGAACTACACCTAATCTTATTAGGATTATTAAGATCCAAATGGCTTCTATTGCTGCCTCAACTGCATCAATATTCCGCTTTTGTTGTTTATTCGGTAACAGTATCTTGCTTGGAAGATCCAGCTCACTGTTCCGTTAGTCAAACTATATAGTACCTTTATTACGACTTATAGTCGTTATTATCGGTTAGGAAACTTGCAACAGTGAACCCAGTCACTTCAAGTCCTCATTCTCCATAGTTTAAAAAAGCATCCTTAGTTCATACTTAAGGATGTTCTTAACATCAATTCAGTGACTATCACTTGGATTGGCCTGATTGTGACTCCATTTGCTCAAAGCATATGAGACACCAGATCGCGTACATTTATTTCAATGTACGAGTTCTCAGAGAGTGTCAACAACTTTTAGATCTATCCCAGTAGATCCTTATTCCTAGAATAAAGTTTGTTTCTCCCAAGAATTCTACAGAGAATTTTCATGAAAGCCAAGCTTTCACCGATTGTATTATGGAAATATCATTTCCAAGAAATGACATGTCATCATTATGTAGGACAATCATTGTCAGTGTGCTCCCACTAACCTCCTTATATACACAAGAATCATTTCGTTTTGAATTAAATCATATACCATTATGATTACATCAAAACTATAGTTCCAAGAACACAATGCTTGCTTCAATCCATAAATGGATCGAATTAACTTGCAAACCTTGTTTGCTTGTTTTGGTACGACAAAGTCGTCAGGATGTTGTAAACATCCTCCAAAAGGTTTCCGTTTAAGGAAAGCGAGTTTGACGTTCAGCTGCCATATTTCATAAATGAAACATGCAGCATTAACAAGCATTATCCAAATGGATTTAATCATGGCAACGATTAAAAGGTTTTGTCGTAATCGACACAATGTTGATAACAATACCTTTTCGCTACAATCCTAGCTTTGTACGTTGGTATGTTGCCATCCATGTATGTCTTCCTTGAAGACTTATATAGTACCAATAGGCACAATACCTTCCGGTACATCAACCAATGTCCAAACTTGGTTGGTGTACATGGAATCCATTTCGGACTTCATGGCACTTTGCCATAATAGGGAGTCGATACCTTGTATCACTTCCTCATACGTGGTCGGTTTGTCTTCTCAATAAGATTGACATTATGAGGTGATATCAGAAACCCATACCTCCTAGGTTGTTTTCTGACTCTCTCCGACTTACGCGGTTCTTGTGTATTCGAAGATTATTGGTACAGTTTCATCCATGATGAACTGTTTGTGTTCTATTAAGGAATCGGTGACTTGAATAATATTACTCCGATTTTCATCGAGGTTTACTTTCCTCACACTTACCACTGCATATAGGTATTCCTCTGAGGAAAACCGCATGGCGAGCAACAATTACATTGTTCTCTTGTGAGTTGTATAAGTACTATACTTTGGTTACCCTAGGATAACCCACAAATTAGGCACTTATCCGATTTGGGTTTTAGTTTGGTATCATCCAAACATATGCCTAACATTCCCAAATATTCAGGAATAAGAAAACCCGGTTTCTTTCCTGTTCATATCTAATATGAAGTCTGTCTAACATATTTTTATGGAACCTTATTCAAAATAAGTTTTGCATTGTTTAATGCGTATCCCTTGAAGGAAAATGATAGCTCAGAGCGACTCAAGATTAACCTTACTTTGTCCAACAAGGTTCGGTTTCTCTGTTTGGACACACCGCTCAATTGAGGTGTTCCGGGAGGAGTCCTTCATGAAAGGATACTATACTCTTTCATAAATTTGAGAAACTTATTGCTTAAGTATTTTCCATCATGGTCTAATCATGATGTTTTAATACTTTAGCCGATTTGTCTGTCAACTTCGTGTCGAAACTCTTTGAATTATCAAAAGTTTCCGATTTGTGTTTCACAAGAAACACATAACCATAACGTGATGCCACATCCGTAAAGGTTACGAAGTGTTCATATCCACCTTTAGCCTAGCTAGATATGGGCCCACTTACGTCACTATGAACGAGGGCTAACAGATTGGTGGCACTTGCACTTTTACCAAGTAAAAGATTTTTTAGGCACTTTGCCCAATAAACTAGATTCGTAGACATCATTTGAATATGATCAAATTCGTCCTAGTATCCACTCTTCAAAAGTGTGGATATACGAGTCTTGTTTAATGTGTCCCAACAACAATGCCACAAATAAGTCTCATCTGATTAAATCAGGTTTGAGCTATTTGTTTGTCATGTTTTATGTTTGAGATTCATTTAGATTCAAAATATAAATACTGTTATTCAAATCTAATGTGTTTATCTCAATATCATCTTTATAAAATAAAACACTTTAGTGTTCTAGGATATAAAGGTATACCCGCAACGGGTTAAACCCTGATATAGAGATAATGTTTCTAGTCAAACTAGTTACATTGTAACAGTTTCCCAATTTAAGTACATACCCAAAAGGTAGTTCCTAAACTTAGGTTTCTATGGTTAAAACAGCGACTCTCGTCCCGTTTTCGACTCGCAGGTAAATCTCAACTGAAGTCAGTATCCTGCTTATCAGCAGATTCTACACATCGGTACATATATTATGTACCACATCTAGTATCAAAATTCAATTTTGAAACTAATAGCGAACATGTTTATGACAAACATACTTGAAGTCAGAGCCTTTGCCCCTCTTCACTTCCTTCATGTTTGCCTTGTCCATACGGCAGTTACGCTTCCAGTGACCCCGTTTGCCACAGTTTAGGCAGTCATCTTGGGATATGTCCTTTGTCTTCTAAGAAGACAGTGATGATTTTGCCTTTGCCCCTTTTAGAAGCTCTGGCTCTGCCTCATAGAGCATAGCCATACAACTCTCCAAGAGTTTTTTTTTCTCTTGGTTCATAATGAACCTGCCCCAACTTTCGGGTAGAGACTATAAGATCAAATCTTTGGTAGTCTCAGCCACGTAGGTAATGCCTAGCTAACCTAGCTGATCGATGTCAGCAATCATCTGCGACACCTAGTGCTCGACAGATGTACCCTCTGACATACACGAGCTAAAGAGCTTCTTATGCAATTTGTACTTCTAAGATCTAATCTATGAAGATATTTAATTTCATCATCATGGTACAATGATTTAATCCTTAATTCTGACGACGGAATTAAAGTGTCATTGCAGTAAGCATAATGGATTGAGCACTAAAGTTATCATCACATGAATCTTCCAAAGATCATGTTCTACTATTTGCTCAACTTCGGGCTTAGGCCCAAGAGGTTTCTCTATCAAATAGAGTAACTTCTTAGTTCCCAGGACTATCATGAGGTTCTTTTCCCAATGTGAAAATTAAAGCCGTTTAAAAACATTTTAACCCAGGTTATGTTTTAAACGCTAATCTTTCAATTATCTTGATTGTTATAGTCCAACTATCCAATCAACGATTTCAGGTACTATTTATTATAATGATTACTATAGTCTAACTATATAATCAACTATAATTTAATTATTTAATTTCAAATATATTGATTACTATAATCCAATTATATAATCAACTATAATTTGATGTAGTTTGAATACACTCCAACTGTTTGATTAAACAACGATTAAATATTAGTCCAACTAATATATTTAAGTTAATGACGAAAAATAGAATGAGCGCGTATTGGCAAGTATCTAGACGAAATTGCAAATTTAATACTTGCCTCCCACTATTTTTCGGCGAGCCTCTAACCCTCTGTTGAGTACTCGGGAAACCCTGTTTCCTAGTGGGCTAGGATCCCGTTAAATAACACACAACCTTGACTTTGGCCAACAAGCTGTATGATATTAACTAGGTAGATCTCTAAGATCAATTGGATCTCATCCAATTCCTAGATCCAGTAGGTGGACATCCAAGTCCGAAACATATATCTTATATATGCCAATATATCCAATATATTCCCTAACCTTTTTCCTCTGAATCAATTAAGCCTTGGCTTTGACACAATAAACTTAATGATTCCAGTTAAGCGGAACCCATTGACCTTGGAAAGCTTCGTAATCGATGTCGATCGACAAGAAGTGATATTGACTTTGGCCAAAAAATCACAACTTGGACAAGACACCGATATGGAACAAAGCCTTCATGATTCAAACACATCCGCGATGGACAAAGGTCTTGACTTTGGCCAACAAACCAGTGCCAATCTTGGATCTTGAGAATGAATCATTCAATGGAAGGAAAAATGCTTAATATATGTTGAGGGTTTTTTCGCGTAATTGGCAACCAATTAATTATCTTTATTAAGGTCTCATCATACACCCTTAAACATGCATTCTAAAAATATAATAAGGCGCGTAAATAAATTAATAATGATATGCGGATGGATATTTAAAAACATTGTTCTTAGAACAAATCTCTCCATTTCCTCTCTCCCGCTAGCACAAATCTTACTTCTACCCAATTACATAACACTTCTAAAGAAACCTCATTTACATTGAGGGGAATAGGTGAGAAGAGAAATACAAAGAGTCAAGAGGTAATAGGCTGGACACGCAGGTCCATTTTAATAAATTCTAAATTTATTACAACAATTTCCAAAATTGCCCTCACCCATCTAATATCCATCCGATATACATTATTCATACAAATTCACACAAAGCATGTTATCAATCAATCTAATCCAATTAATTAATCTGAAATTAATGACCATCCAATGTTCAAACAACGATTTGATTTGCGCGAGTCAAACTCGTTTTAAGAATAAGTACTCAAAGTACGAATTCTTGAATTATATCAAACTACAATATTAAATCTAATTTAATTTGTATTCATACTAATTCTTTATTTAATTCCAAATTAAATAATTACACTTTTATTAATGTGCCTTTAGCGACTTAGATTCTAAATCTAATCTTTACGGGTCTCAAAGCCCATTTAACATCCAATGTCAATTTAATTAAAGTCCAATGGGCTTTCAATTAATTTCTTAAGGCATGGACTTTGGTCAATATGGGTCAAACCCAAATACCAAAGCCCATTTAAGGAATCACCCTTATTTGCCAAGAAACCAATTTAGGCCCATTAGGCCCAAATAAAATATTAAAGGCCCATTTTATTATATTTGGACTTTATGTATATGGTTTTGGACTCAATTGGATCCAACCAATTAACCTTAACCAAACTTGGCCCAACCAAGCCCATTAAGCCCAAATACAACTTTATAAGCCCAATTCCAAATTTAGCCCAATTAATTAAATTACAAAATTCCAAATTTCACAATTAAATTAATCTAAACTGTATAGCCATAATTAATTAACCAAATTAACATTTCCAAAATACCAATTTACATAATTAATTATGCTAATCATCATCAACACATGTCCAACATTATTGAATCAAAAATCAATTCATTTCCATGCTTTTGGTCACGACAATTTAGGGTTTTTGTCCGATTTCGATTTCAATTTCAATCAAATTAAATCCTAAATCAACATTTCCCAAGTCTTTTAAACTCATCCAATGATTCAAAAACCAAAAATCACCATGACATTTAGGGCACTCAACTTTCGGCCAAGCCTATAATTTAGGGAAAATTTGATCCAATTCAATTTTCATCAAATTGATCATGCATAACACTATGTTATCATCATTCAAGCATACTCAAACAATCAATTTCATCCAAACATGCTCAAATCAATTTAACCCAAATTTTACCATAAATCAATTTCATGCTTAAACAAGGCTCTGATACCATTGTTGGGTTTCTACCATAGTCCCAAGATCATTCAAGCAATGAAAATATGTGAATACTATAAAGAAGTATGGCATAATCATACTTACAATGAACGGATTTGCGATGTGAAGAACACAAAACTTTTCCTCATGCCTTGAAGCTTTCGGCAATGTCCAATTTGTGCTCCTTGTTGTTCGGTCAACCTCCATGGAAATGATCTCCAAGCTCCAAGCTTTATGTGTGATTCCATGCTCATCAATGGGTTTCCCTATCACCTTTGTGTGACCCATTGGTGTGCTAACACTATTGAAGATTTGTAACAAATCCTCTTATTTTTCTCCTTGGTGCTCACAGCTTTTAGAAGAAAAATTGGGAGAGAAAGATTGGCCCTTGGCCGAATATTGAGAGGGAGAGAGAGAGAGAAGAAATTGTAATGTGTATATGGTATTTGATTTTCAAAAAACAAATACCAATTAACTCTTTTCCAAAAAGGTACAAGGCAATTAAAACCTTTCAACCACCTCCATCAATTACAAGTGACTTACATCACATCACTCAAAGTGACAAGACATCTATCACTTGAATGACTAATGATGTGACACTTGATGTGACTTGTGGGCCCCACTCGATTCGAAATGCGAGTGGGCCCGCAAACACTCCCGGGCTCGGGTTGCTAATTCCGAATTAACGAATTTTCCGTTGCGACGTAATTAAATCAAATTTAATTAAATAATTATGTCTAGCAAAATTACTATTCACGTCGCTAGCGAATTAATTCTAAATTAACTCGTTCGCCCGAATTAAAATCTAATTTTAATTTCGCGTCGAAATCTAATTTCGTTTAATATATCAAATATATTATTTTATCGATTAATTCTAAATTAATCGTTCTCTCTCTTTTAAATAATATTTTATCCCAGATAAAATATCTCCATAATTAATCCCATATTAATTTTCTCTCTCTACTAATTAATCCCATATTAATTATGTGCGAGTCATACGTCATCGGTGAATCTTCGGGAAGCGACCCATGAGATCCCCAGATATGTTGGCAGTAAATCCGATCATCGGACTATTCGAACACGTACGTACCTAGTACTACATTTTTATCGATTTACAAGACATGGTTGGCTTCTAGCAAAGCACCGTGCCTACCCAATTCTCCAGAAACATTCTTAAAGGAATATGTAATCTATATCAGGCGTAGTATACATAATATTGCGTATTGCGATCCAGTATCGGATGTCACGTGCTAGGCATGAGGCTGGAATTGTGTCTGTCCTGTACGAAGCACATATCGGATCTCTGGTAACTAGTCTCTATAATCAGATAAACATGACCTAGTCATATTATCCCGATAGCTACAACATATAAGAGCACCAGTTCCGTATCCTACGTGATCATCATCTCCACTATGACTGGAGTGATACTTCCATCTCGACATTACACCCAATACATTACGATTCTCAATATACCCAGAAGAAGCGTACACAAAATCGGTTAAAGCCCTGGATGACCAAAACCAAAGTATATTGATTGTCGCAAGTATTAGCGGTGCAAGTCTTAGGTTAAGACCAAATACATCTACCCTGATTCAGACTTTCATAGACATATAGTCATACTACCAATGGAATTCCGAAGGGCTATCCAGAGCGAAGCTGTTTCCGTAACATCGGTAAACACAACCTCCTATTACACTTGCATGAGTATCCAATACCCAAATATATGAGAACTATGCCGTTATGCTCCCATAACACGCACAAGTGCAATACTAGTCTATTCCGCAGATGTCCAATCTCGATAATACTCCGACTAGGAATATTTTAATGATTAAACCTTCATGGATTGATACTGTCTCATATCTTATCAATCCGAAACTAATCATATGGACTTTTATCATTTATATATCTCGGTAATCCAATTACAAATGATAAAAGAGCAATTTCATTTGTCACATAGTTAATTTGTACAACAACACAATGTTCTGTACAAATAGTGATGCTTTGGGTCATAATTGTCCAACAGTAAATTCATGGCCGTGGTATACTTCGGAAGCGAGTTTCGAATGTTATTTAGAGATCGTAAATTTGTAAGTCGACTATATTATACCTTAGAGATTTGATGTTCGTATCTATATCCTCGATATAATATCGATAGCATGTGATGTATGGATTATACGTATGCAATGATCTCGACTTGCATAGTTTAGCGAGATTATCCGTGGTCGTCATAATTTACGAGTGGGTGAATTATGGTCACGAAATCTGATTTCGTGAAGGATAAACCTAAACTTAGAGAGTCTCACAATATGAAGTGTACTCGTTATGCACTTGAGCAACGCGTTATGAATAATATAAATTATTCATATACTTTATCGAATTAAATAATTTAATTCGAATCGTTGAACAGTTAAACGAAAAATACATGAGTAAGTGGCATTTCAGTCATTTCTTAATTAATGTGTATTTGTATTTAATATATGCTTTTATTAAATACACATTAATTAATTGTCAAATAAGATATTTGACATATTTATCACAAATATATGTATTTTGATTATTTAATATAAATATGATATATATATTTAGATATTTATATTTAAGTTATTATTTGATTATTTAATTGTTAAATAATTAAAATAATTAAAATACAAATATCTAAAGTGATATTTATGTTAGGAAATGATTAAAGTGTAAATATTTGACTTATTTACATTTATGGTTAAAGGTACTAGTTATCAAATTGGATTTGATAACTTTGGCTTGATTTTTTATTTTGGTTAAATGAATTATCAAATGACCATATTGCCCCCCCCCCCCCCCCCCCCCAAATTTCGACCAAGCCTAGTATAAAAAAGGAAATGTTTTTCCTTTGTTTGGTTAATGTTAACCTCCAAATGTCATAAAAAAATTTCCTAAGCATTTTAGAGAAGAAGAGTATCAACAAGAACAAAGTTAAAGAAGATTTTGGAAGATTAAGGTAATCTTTGGTTTTCTTTAACTTAGAAAATTATTTTGTTGTTCTTGCTTGTATTTTTTATGTTGTAGAGATTCTACAATAGTTGTAGAGATTCTTTACACTCTAAAATTTGGGGTTTTTTTGTTTTGGTTGATGGATTTAGAGGTTATATGCATGTGTGAAGTAAGATTGAATAATATTAGTGTAATATTAGTTCAGTTTTATCATATGATGACTTGTTGCCATTTTAGAGTGTTATGACCACTCTTGTAATACCTAGAATTATTCTTGAGTTCTTCATTTGTGGTGGCTTTGATTGGTGTAAATATTAATATGATTAATGTTGAGAAAATTAGATTTAAAGCATGAAAAATGATTATTTTTGAATCCAGATCAGATCTGGAAATTTGGTGATAAAAAATATGTTATTTAAATATATTGGATGTGTATTGGGCATATGGGTGTCAAAAAGACATGGACCCTGCCCGGATCCGGAAGACCCGGGTCCATAATTTTTTTTTTGCGGACCTGAGTCTTTAGAATTAAGACCCGGCCATAACCGGGTCCGGATGATTCCGGATCCAGGTACCCGGGACCCGGTTAAAAAATAAATTTAAATTATAAAAAAATTCATCATAATCTTAGGAAAAATCTGAAGCAGTAAGCAGTAAGGAGGAAAAAAAATATTTTAGGAATACAACCTAAAGTAATATATTTGTCAACTTTAAATTAAACATGCTCAGCCAGAATTAACCCAGCAACCAACCTAAAGCAGCATGGATCATGGATTCATCATCATCAATTCATCATCATCAATGCATGCAGATCATCATCAATCTTCATCATCACCATCAATCTTCAACTTAAAAAAAAACAGTGGAGCTTTTTCAAAAAAAAAACAGTGGATGAAGATGCAGATCCTGGGTCCGGTCCGGACCCGGATGAATTTTCCCGGGTTCGGATTCGGACCTGGGACGTCAGAAATGCATCCAGACCCGGATCCGAGTCCAGATCCAGATTTTTCCATCCCCAATTGGGCATTGGAATAATTGCCGGAAAGTGTTTCAGAGTGAAAATATACGAAAACGATAAAAAATGACGTAATGACTATCCAAACAGTGAATTGGTCATTGTTTGGGCAGCCTCTGAACTGCCCAAGTACTATTGGGGTAGACCTGGGCAGCCCCCATATATATTGGTTGGTCGGTTCGGGCAAAAACGTGTTTATGCTATTTTGCGGAAAAATATTTTCGTAAAAGTTTCATGATATTTTCTAAATTATTTATGTCGTTATTTAATATTGGATATAATATGTTTAGGTGAAATATGGATGAATTATTCATATGGGATATTGAACAATTTATTCCGTAGGTTTAGAGGTTTTAAAGTTATAATTTCGTCCGAACCACGAGTCCGCTGAGCCTGAGACCAACAAAAGGGTATTAGAGCAAGTATGATCCTACATCCATTATATTTTTCATGCTTGATATATGATATTTAATCCAATTTTATTATTTGCTCATGCATGTGAAAATAATTTGATTAATTTCGGATCTTGACAATAGGAAAATCTCCGTTAAATAAGGCATTTAAGTGACTAGTATTAGGAATACTTGTTTCTTAGTCCTTCTTGTCAATACAGATATAAATAAATTTTTATGGCTATATCCAAGAACGTGCCAAAGTTGTGAGGGTATAGTCGATGAAAATTTATTTGTACATGATATATATTTGATATTAGACAAATTCAAATGAAAGTAGATTCTTGAACGTGCTAAAGCTGTCAGGACTACATCGGTAGCTTGGGTCTGTCATTGACAAGTGAAGCCTTGACACACCTCCTGTGAACGTGACAAAGCTGTCACAACGAAAAACGGTCAAGACCAAAATTAGGAGTCAAAGTGAGTGTGATTAACAATGAGTTGTCTACCCGTGAATATACTTAGGCGAGAACGTGCCAAAGCTGTGAGTCAAAATATATTCATGAGGTCTACTTCTCACTATGAAATTCAATTTAATTATTGAATTCCCGTTTTCCGTTGGAGATTAAAATATTATGTAAAGTAGTAGGAGTCACTGCTGGGTTAAAAATTCATAACTAAGGCAGTGTGTAATATTATGAAAATTGTCGCTTATGTTTTTCTTCATTCTATTATGTAGATAGAATTAAACTTTTAATCCACTGCATGTATATTTTATATATGTTTTATGACTTCACTTATTGTTGTAGATTTCTAGAATAAGTTCTAGATTAGAGTGGTCTAGGATATAATCATTCAGAGAGAATTGTTTCTTTTGCAGTAAAGATTGACATGAATTGGTTCATGTCATGAGATTCTTCACTGGTATTAAGAAAACCTCATTAAGTATTTGTTTATCTGATAATGACGTTTCTTGGCTTTAATGACCTTTAAAAGTCACATGTCCGATACTATTTGCTAAATAATTATTTGCAATTGTTGTGAATAGTTAAATACAAATTATAAAGCTAAATAAAGGAGATGCGTATCGTTGTGTATAGAAAATATCGATTCTCACAATACGACAACTATATGTATTGGATACCATATCTCCTGTCTAGTTATTTAAAATATTGTTTAATGATTGTTTTGATATTTGATATCAGAACTTGCGACTATTGGATAGTTACTTTTCTTTATAAACCATTGTTACATATTTTAATACGACTAGTAGTGTCATTGATGAAGAGATAAACACTAAGAAAAATATCCAATTAAGTAAATGAAGAGATAAACACTAAGAAAAATATCCAGTTAAGTAAATAACTTAGAATAATGCTTTATGAGATTTTATCACTTAAGTAATAAATGCTTATTCATTATGGTAAATGATGGTCTGATACGAGATCACACCACATATCCTTATCCATTTAATGAATATTGTATTCGGGAATGTGATTGAATCATATTTAACCAATGATTGTCATTGGACCATAAGATTTATTAAAATGATACATTAGATGTATGTAGTTTAATGAATTGTAAATTACTTAAGATAGTTTTCTTTACTTCGTAACTTAGTCAATGAGTTGTCATGACTTTGTTACATATTTATGATGAAACACATATATAATATTTTGAATGGTTCAAAGATATTCGATCTAAATTTTTAAAAACTGTATCTTTAAAATTCATCGTGAGTCTTTGAATTGTTCAAAGATGTTTGATACGATCAAACCTATGAATTTATGGCAATTAGTTCTAAGGTTATTTAATGAATATGATTCTTACTCAATATTATTCTTCTACGATTCCATCGTGATGAAATTGGTTAGTAGGAGGAATATAATCTTATGATTGGATTCCTTTGATATTGAGTGTTACCGAATTAGTTTCAATACTCTTGGGGATATGATCCAGTAACACTAATTCATCCTTTTAATCAATGTTTCATTAGTTTCTACAGTTATGTATATGATATATATAAGTATAAAATTCGAATCTTAAAAAGTTTGAGATTTGAATCTTTCTTTTGTATAATGGTAATATAATTGAAAGTACTTGCGCATCGGAGGTACAAGTAAAAGTTTATCATTTATTCTATTTAATAGAATATTATATTCTATTTGATAGAATATCTTTTCTATGAACCCGAGTAATAAAATTATTTTGTTACTTGGTGTGTAACATCAGATGTTGACGATTGTAGAAAAAACTTGACTTATTGAAGTCAAATATGAGAGTGATAAACTATAAATGGAACTACATAATTAATAAGATGAAAAGATCCTTAGACATATTCTATATAAGTCCAATAGGATGTCAGAATCATTTGCGAAGTATTGATACTTAATGATTTTGTTGTTTTCTAATCAAAGAAAGTTATCCTATAACTTATAGTGGGAGTGATATTTGATATCGATTTCGGAATTTAGCATTAAACCATAGATCTAAGATTGTTCATAGGTTACTACGATCAAGTTTTGAACTTGATTGAGCTTTCGTTATGAATCGTTCATAAAATGTGCAAATGGTTTGCACTGCAAAAGTAAAGTGTGCTTATTAAAAGATTGACCTTTATAGTATGACAGTGAGAAAAATTATACTCAGTAATCTATTGTAGATTATGAGGAAACTTTTCTCTAGTCGCACTTATTGAACAATTAAAGATCTGTTGGTTATGTTAATACTAACTGTGTATTTTATCTAGGAATATAAGTGGCATTTCTGAATGGTTTCATCAGATAAGAGATCCATTATGATTTCTTAGTTTGAAGAGTTCGTTCTAGAATGGCCTTGGAGTTTGTATTTTACTAAGATTGCAGTTTGGTATATTGGCTTATAGAGCCTATTGTAGACTCAGATGAGCTTTCTGGAAATCTGTGTTCTCTAATTTTTGATATCAGTCAGATTATCTGATTTTATCAAAGCATAGAAAATACATATGTGATAGTAGGGTTAGTGGGAGCGTACATGTTTCTTTCTAGTGTTATATGTCCTAACGACATTATCATTATTAAGGTAATAATGAGATGTTTGTGAGGTAAACTTTTTACCTAAGTCTTATTTTCTCCGTGAATGTAGTGGGAGTAGTCTTTATTATATTCGATATAAAGTTTTATATATGATATAAAACTAAGAGACTTGTGAGATACTCCAATTAGCCATGCATTAGATATGATCTAATAAAGGACACGGTAAGACTATCTGTGTAACAGTTAGTATAACTGTTTGACAGTTAGTGTGTCTCTTATATATAATATTCATCTTTCGTAAATGATGATTCCTTAATCGAAAGAGAAATTGATTATAATGTCTAGTCAATCTTATGCATCATATGATGCATGAAAAGCCTTTATTACATAAAGAAGAAATTGAAATGATGTTCTTTACTAGAGAAGGTACATAAACACAATCTTCTAAGTCTAAAACTAAACCATTCGGCAAAACTAATGAATAAGTCCCCACGCACAATGCAGCCAGTTTTGCTCCATTACTCATGCGTAAGTCAACCTCCCCATGATGGAGTCTCCTACTGTTTCTCAGGCCCTGCACATTGTTACACAAGTGAGTCCCACAACCGGTGTCAATCACCCAAGTAGAAGGTTTAGAGTTTTGAGAATATAGTTCAATTATATACAACATACCTGAAGCATTGGGCTTCTTGGCCTATTGGGCTTCCCTAGCTTCCTTGGCTTTCAAGGATCTGCAGTCTTTCTTCCAATGACCATTCTTTCCACAAAAGAAACATTTCCCCTTTCCCTTTTTTCTTTTCCACCTTACTATTGGGCTTTAGGTGATCTGGAGCCTTGGCCTAATTTTTCTTTGGGCCTCGTGGCTTCAGGTCCGTACCCGTAAGCATGACGGAGGTTTTAAGCTTCGGTTTCAAGTCATTCTCTGCTTGCTTTATCAGATTATGCAATTTTGCTAAAGTAGCTTCTTTATTAGACAGATGAAACTGCATAATAAAGTTAGAGAAGTCTTTTGGTAAGGACTGAAGAATTAGATCATGACCTATCTCATGATCCATGATGAACCAGAGGTTGGCAAATTTTTCAATGTGGCCAATCATCTTAAGCATATGTCCACTAACAGATCATTCCTTATACCTTGTTTGGAATAAGGCACATGACACTTGGAATCTCACAGGTATGAACGGAAGTTGCATACAACTCCTTCAAGTGAAAGATGATGGTTTGAACATCCATATCTTCGTGAGCTTTCTGAAGTTCGTCCGACATAGAGCCAAGCATTATGCAAACTGCTTGCTCATCATTATCGACGTGTTTCTTCCAAGCATCAAATGTATTTTGGTCAGCATCTTCTGCGGGTTCAGGGGGAAATGGTCTTTCAAGAACATAGGAAATCTTTTCTTATCGTAAGATAATTTTAAGGTTTCTAAACCAGTCATTGTAGTTGTCCCATTTGAGCTTATGCTCATCAAGGATGGAACAAAGTGATATTCTGTTTGCCATTTGAATGTTTGTGAAATATTTTAACCCACCTGTTAAGAGAGAATGTTAAAATTAGGAATATGTTTTCATTAATATTTCATAATAACATTGGCTTTTAATATTATGAAGTTGCTCCCACTCAATTATTTTAAAATTTTAAGCAAATCGCATCAACCCCAATATGATGGATTTCTTGTGGGCAAGGATCCCATTATCATCATTTCACAACTCCGACTAGGGCCGGTCATTATAAAATACGATAATTAAGTAGGTTCCCAACCAATTTATGATATAAATCACAATTCCTTGATCATTGGGTTGGGCAATCAAACATGCCATAGCTTATGCTAGTCCTTGTGGACACCCAATCTTTTCCACTAAGTTATAAGACCACGCCTAAGGGTCGCTGCGTCTTATGACTCATAAAATTCAAACCATTGTCAATAGTACGATTTAGGGACAAATTAGTATTGGTCAGTTTGGTAAAGCCTAGTCCTACCAATACGGTTTAAGCCATTTGGCTCTATACTTTACAATGGGAGGCAAATTTTAGACTTACATTATTATTGAGGATTTTAGCAAGTTTAAGTGAATAACTGTCAAATGGATTCATCCATTGAAAATTCCCCAAAGGGAGGGTGTAGCGAACTCATTTAAATACCCTTACCTCTTAGGCTCTTATTGCCTTAGTGAAATGAATAAACAATAGATCCTCCAAATAGTCCAACAATTTAAATATGCTTTAAGGTAAGCTTTGAGTAAATAATTATTTAGATGTCTTTATAGCTTTTCCTTTTGGCTATGAAAAGGTAGTGAGTGAAGGAAGACACTAAATCATTATCTAACTCTAGTCATACATTTGGTTAAATTAACTTTAGTTTGGAAAGTTTTATTAACCCCACTTGTATCTTTTATAATCTCTTTTATTATAAACAAGTGATTTATATTTATTAGCCTTAAAGGTAATAAATCTCTAAGTTCATCACGGAATAATTACTTAGCTAAGGGATAAGCAATACACTCTCTATTTCCTTAGAAAGTCTCTAGATGCTTGCACCCTAAAATAATCATGCCAATTCTAATCATACATAGAATCATCAAGCATATGAGTTTTAATATGTTGGAATTATTTTAGGCATTAAATACCTTGATTAATATTTAATTATGATATTGCAATTTATTTTAATCAAATAAATTTACTATTCACGTTTTTTTTTATAGATACGTGAACTTTAAATGCAATTTCACAATTCAGTTATTAACCAAATCATGCAACACTTGTTCCTAAAAGTATTTCAGGGTGTTAGCTTTCCAACGAGCTTTTACACACCCAATTTCGAGTTCAATTGAGAGAGAACTAATCAAAACAAAAACGGCGCGTTGATACCACTGTTGGGAAGCGGCCGCTAGTGCGCAGCGGAAAATTAAAAATTATGATGCCGCTATCCCTTTGCCCAAGACCCATTTGTTTTGATTATTCTACAAGCTTATGCATGTTACTATATATTCTAAGCATAAAAACTCATAAAACATGCAAAGAACATAAACTTAAACATGCTAACTATCATAAGAACTCTAATTAAAAATAAAGAAAGAAAAAGATTTAGTTGAACCGAAGACTCCTCCAGTCCTCCCTCCAATCTACAAGCTTTTCTCGAACTCAGCAAGCTCTTCCACGTTCCAAAGAGCCACCCAAGTGTGTGGCCTCCAAAGGTGCACACACCAAAGCCAAAACTCAACGGCAAGACTACGCCTTGAGTGCACGGGTATTTTGCTCTTGGTACTAGCCTAGGCAAATACCTCAAAACTTTTAACTGGAGATTCCTCTAGTCAATTAGACTTAAGGATCCTCAAAATCAGTGGCTTACTTTTAAACTTTAGAGTTGCTCACTTATATAAACCCAAGATATGAAAGGTTTTTGGTGTAAAAATTTGTAAAGAATTCTTTGGGTTTATATAGGTGCTCCAAAGACAACAAAATTAATTAAGAATCCGATGTGGGATAAATACTAATTAAATCTTAGTCATTGGATCTTAATATAGTGGTTTAAAGAGATTATAAAACCCTAATAAAAGTTTGGGCCGAATTGGAATTCAAAACAAATAAAAAAATAAAAAATAAATAAATTTACTATTCATATTTTTTTTATTATTCATTTTTCCAATTCCCAAAGTGCCCATATCATCATTCACCAATCCCTAAGCCACTATGGAACCTCATAAATGATCTGTTCAATAATTAAACACATTGAACCATTTATGAACAATTCCTACAACAATCATATATGCTGTTAAATTTGTACAGTGCACTGTTAACCATTGATTTCGACTTTATTGTGTGTGACCTTTTGGGTTCCCCTCAAGTTGGACATGAAATGAATCGTGATAATTTAATCGAACATATATTATCCTCCGATCAGATGCTCGTTCGATTTCAATGAACAAGGTTGACATCTAGTAACATGCCAAGGCCCCCAAATGAGAATGAAAGATATATACACATTATGTATGCAATTTACATATGATACGGTCCCTCGCCTCACTGTATCCCCACCGTTTGACCTAGGGTATGGAAAGTTTCTACCCATATAGTCAAAGGTATGATGTTGATAGTGCCATGAATCGTGCTAGCCCAAGAATCTCACATGATTCTTCCGTTGCGGCCACAGTCTCAAGCATTGATCACACATATCAACCCGCGAACTGGAATACTACTCTTATAAGAAAATATTATCCGAGAGAGTGGCGATTCTCTGTTGTATCTTTACAAACTTATGTGTTTCAACAAATGACCCAATCATAAGATTGTAAAGACCTCAAGTCTAAGGACTAGTCATATAATCGATACATGAAAGTTCTCACAGACACATGGGATAAACACTCCATGTGAAAAATTTCGGCGGTCAGTTCGATGGACACAAGCAACTCATGCATCCATGTGATACACCAAGCGGACGGATCTCCGCTAGTAGCCTATGAGATCGGCTACCCCATTTAAGGGCGGATCATATCATCATGCTAGTCTCTCCGCTTTGTGAACGCCCATATTATTCACAAAACTATAACTAGGAACGTTTGAGAGTAATGATTCTCATAAGGCGTGGAAGCCATCATCTTATTACTCCAAGGGCTTTATTACAGTGTTTGATGATTCATATAATTTATGTAAGACACATATAATAAAGATTGACATTTTATTAATTAATGAAAATATTACAAATACATGTATATATAGCCCATCCACAAGTTGGGTATAGGGCATATCCCTAACACCTTTTATTTGGTACCTGTCCAGAAGTGTTGCTCTATGTAAAGTTGGGGTGATTCCTCCATCATGGGTTATAAGTATTGGAGTAGAGATTGTTTCTTTGTCTGTTGAAGTTGCTGACATAGTTCACTGACTCATAATGTAGGTTTTGAGATTCTGCCACTGATCCTCCTCCATATGGTGCACTTGTAGATCCATTAACTTGTATGCTAAAAGTTTCCAAGCATATGCAGATTTGATCTAGTTTGGCACTTACAATTGAGTTGGCTCATACTTCATGTATTACTGCTACTCGATGAACTATATTCCTCTCCATTGGCCACAATGAGTTATTGTTGGCCATTTCCTCTATTAAGTCCCAAGCTTGATCTTCTCATTTTTCCATTAATGCTCCTCCAGCCGCAACATCTACTGTAGTTATCTTCAGCCCAGAAAGCCCATTATAGAAAGTTTGGACTTGCAGCCACTTTGCAATCTCATGGTGAGGACATTTTCGGAACAATTCTTTGTATCTTTCCCATCCTTCACAGAGAGACTTTGAGTCGTGCTGCACAAAGGATGTGATGTCGTTTCTCAACTTTGCTGTTCTGGCTGGGGGAAAGTATTTTGCAAGGAATTTGGTGGAAAGATTGTTCCAAGTGGTTATGGAACCTGCTGGTAATGAATGGATCCAAGCCTTAGATCTGTCTTTCACGGAATAAGAGAATACACACAGACGTATTGCTTCTTCTGCCCCTCGGTTGTAGTTGAATATGCCACAAACTTCCAGGAAATTGATGATGTGGGTATTGGAATCTTCAATTGCACTTCCCCCAAACTAAACTGATTGCTGTATCATTTGAATGCATGTTTTGATGTCACACACATTTGCAGGTAAATGTGGAAGTACAATGCATGATATGAAGCCGTCAACCACCAGAAATATTCTGTCTCAAATGAGAATTGGTGGTGCTACTTCCAAAGGTTCAGGTTCTTGATTGTTCATGTTGATCAGTGCTTCTTGATCTTCTCGTTTTTCTCTTCTTAATTTTCTGAGAGTTCTATCAATTTCTGGGTCAAGCGGAAGGATTTCAAAGCTTCTGCTTCTTCTCATATAGTGTCTGAGAACCTGAAACACAAGAAACAATTAAAATAAGTAAAATTTTTAGACACATGTAAAATATTAGCTTCAAAATTAATAATAAAAGAAAAATAAGTCCCCGACAACGGTGCCAAAAGCTTAATTGGCGGAAATCACACGCAATCGTACGTACCGTACAAGTAGTATAAATGTATCGATTCCTCCAGGACTTATCACTTATGCTATTAATTATTGAAACTAAATTCTTACGAGTATCTAAATTTATTGTTGGTTGGATGATGTTTTTACCTAAAATAAACAAGTAAATAAAACTAATGTAGGTTTCAAGATGAATTAATGATATGAAAATATCCAGGGTTGTGAATCCTACCAATATTCTTCTAAAGATGAGTTGATTACCTTATGCTTGTGCAATATATCAGTTTATTAACCTGAAACACGAGTGTATACATAAGCCTCTTCCGATGGTCAAATGAAAATATTCAAAGTTACTTAATTAACTATATTCCTAGTTAACTAAGAAACCCTAAATTCATTAAGTTTAAGTTACAATTATGGTTACACCCGCCCTACAGGTATATTCATATCCTGGAGGGAAATCCTCTAAGTGAGATCGTGTGTTATTGAGTCTATGGCAAAACCTAAAATCCATTTTCCAAGTTCATTTTAAGTTTACCTAATCAATCTTATTGGTGGCCAATCAACAAGAAGCATTAAGAACTAAACTCAATAAATAAACCAAAACCTCACACAAGACATAAGATAAGTCAACTTATAAAATCATTGATATTTGTTTTCATCACAACCCCAGACAACATAAGTAGTTACGATACATACCTAGGATTACTAAATAAATAAACAGACAAAACATCATAAAAGAATTTGAAAATTAATAAGTAAAAATTACAACAATGAAATAAAATGCTAGAGTTAGAGGATCCCCTTTTGATATTTCAAATCTAGAAATCTCACTTATTATAATATATAAATTGTCAAGATCAATTTATTGCATGAATTAATTATATTAAAACTGACCATATATGTAGTGATACCATTTTGTCCAAATTAAGTCACCGACCATATATGCGGTATCCAATTAAGTCAGGTTAAAAATAATAAGTCCGACCGACCATATATGTGGTATTTAATTAAGTCAGGTTAAAAATAAATTGATTATAAAATAAGGGAGATTAATCTAAATTATCATAATAAAAGTTTCACCTTTCACCCCAGCAAAACGGGATTACCTACTCATGCTTTGAATAAAAACACACAAAATTTATTATTAAAATAAAAAGTAAATACAAGAAAACTTAAATAAACACACAAGATACTCTATTATTAGTATTTCAGAGAAATTCCTCAGAAGAAAGTATGAATTTTCCTTTAAATTGAGGCTGCTATTTATAGGATCCAAAATTGGCTCTCGTCGCGACGCGCACTACAGTTGATGACGCGTGTCGACAAGCTGCATTTTGTCGGTGTCGCAAATCACAAAGTCGTTTGCGTCGCGACGGGTGCTACATTTGAAGACGCGTGTCGATAGGAAGTTTCGGTGAATAATTGGCCCGGCGTCCCGACCCAAAGAACATGTCGCATCGCGACACAAGAAGTAAATTTTCCATTTTTGTCCTTAATTGTTCCAAATGTCGTATTTTAGTACCGAGTTGACTTCATTAAGTCTCGATGTTATTTATCTGTAAAAGAACCAAAAATACATCAAATCGTTCACAAGACTTGAGAAACCATACAAAATATTAAGCTAAAGGGGCGGTAAATAGTGATATATTTTCCGCTTATCAATCTCGACTTGTTTGGTTCAACTCGATTATATGTGGTCGTCGTAATTTGTGAGTGGACAAATTACGGATACGAAAATAGTTTATGTGACAGATAAACCTGAACTTAGAGAGTCCCATAATATGAAGTGTACCCATTCTAGAGTGTTGTAGCCACTCATATGATGCCTAGAATTGTTCTTGAGACTTCATTTGTGGTGACATTCAAATGATGTAAAAAATTAATTTGAATAATTTGGTGAGAAATTGGATTTTTGCATGAGAAATAGATAAATTTATTTTCTAGATCAAATCTGGAAAACAAAATATTTTGTGAGTAAAAATATGATGTTTGGATGTGTATTGGGTGTTAAAAAAATACCGAAAAATGTTCCGAGTCGAAAATTCGTAAAAACGGCAAAATTATGCAAAAACAGGCTTACCGCGTGAGGTCTGTCCAAGCGGTGAATTGTTCACTGTTTGGATAGTCCAGGGGCTGATTAGTTACTGCCCAAGTGACCGGGTCGACCTGGCTCGGTAGTCGGTTGACCAGTTACCCATTTTTCGTAGTATTTATTCAGAAAATATTTTCGTAAAATCTTTGCTGTATTTTTTGCGATTAGTTTATATTGTTAAGTTGTTAACAAATAATATGTTTAGATGAAATACGATCTAATTAGAGGTATTGGATATCGGCTAATTCGTTCGAAAAATTTAAAATGCTTAAAACTTTTTTTGCCTAAAATCGCGCTTCCGCCACCAAAACGCCAACACTAACAATCTGTATTTTCATCTTAATACATAAATAAAAAATAATATTTTTTTTATGATGATCTTGGTTCTTCAATTGGCCTTACACTTTTCACAATATATTCCTCCTTATTTGGCCTTGACGTTTTACACTTGCCAGATCCTGATAGGTTGCCTTTGGGGACCCAATGTTCCAGACTTGATGTGTTGGAGTTGGTCCCTCCTCATCTGACCTCTGATAGGCACTTCCTTAGGGTTGGGTGTTTTACAGCTTCATTCTCTGATGGATTTATTGACCATGTATTAGAGTTTTCTTTTTCTTTTCTCTTTAAACATTGATAGACATTTTCTCTTTATGGTCTTATGGTTGAATACTTGTTTTCTCGTCGGATCCCGTTTATGTATTACCTCTTTAGGATCCTATAGCTTGATGAGTTTTTTCTACCATGCATCAGAGTCGTCATTCCTCATCAGACCCCTTTATACGTGTCATCTTTGGGGTTTGACCGTTGGAAATTTCAGACTCTGGTGGGTTTTCTACCATACATCAGAGTTTTTTTGTCGTGTCATACCCTGATAGGCATTCATTCTCTAGGTTCTGACATCCAGAAACTTTATGTTCTGATGGATTTTTCTACCATACATCAGAGTCTTCTTTATCATGTCAAACCTTGGTAGACATTCATTCTCTAAGGTATGACATCCAGAAACTTTAAGCTCTAATGGATTTTTCTACCATACATTAGAGTCTTCTTTGTCGTGTCAGACCCTAATAAGCATTCCCTCTTTTAGGTTTGACATCCAGAAACTTTACGCTCTGATGATTTTTTCTACTATACATCAGAATCTTCTTTGTCGTGTCAGACCTTGGTAGGCATACCCTCTTTAGTGTCTGACATCTAGAAACTTTATGCTTTGATGGGTTTTTCTACCATATATTAGAATCTTCTTTGTCGTGTCAGAACCTGTAGGCATTCCCTTTTTATGGTCTGACATCCATAAACTTTATATTCTGATGAGTTTTTCTACCATACATCGGAATTTTTTTTGTTGTGTCAAACCCTGGTAGGCATTCCCTCTTTAGGGCATGACATCCAGAAATGTTATGTTCTGATGAGTTTTTTTACCATACATCAAAGTATTTTTCTCCCTTTGTCAGACCCTGATAGGTGTTTCCTTTTTGGGGTCAGACATTAGGGTCTCCATTGGGATGGCTAGGTACTGACAAGGTTTTTTTTACCATGCATCAACCATTTTTTTTATGGTAAAGTCCACGACATAATGAATATTGGTCAATTAAACAATAAGAATATTTTATTGATATGAAAGAAATACAACAATCTTACACATAATATATTTTTAGCATATGTGGATTCTATGTTATGGGCACTGCCTTTCTATTTTTAGCATTCAGTAGCTTGTAAGTTCCATTGCCTAGGTCCTCACTCATCTCGAACGGGCCATCCCATTGCTCTTCTAACTTTCCCTTTTGCTGGACCTCTGGGATTTTCCGAAGCATCGACTCTCCCATCTTGAATCTCTTGATTCTTACATCTTGTTGAAGTAGGACATTGCTCTCGGTTTGGCATACTGCATTTCTGATCTGCGCACACTCCCTGACTTATTCCAGTAAGTCTAGATTCCTCATCAGTTGTTTCTGATTCTCATTTTCATGCTCGACGATCAGGGTTCTTAAGGTGGGCAGCCCAAACTCTATTGGTATCACAGCTTCTGATCCATACACCAGAGTGAATGATGTTTCACTTGTTGCCTCTTTTCGTGTGGTTCATTGTGCCCATAGTACCTTAGGTAATTTCTCCAACCATCTTCCCTTGTTTGTCGTCCAGGTTGCGCTTGAGGTTGTTAACAATCACTTTATTTGTAGCTTCTGCCATCCCATTAGTTTGCGAGTAGTACACCAGGGAGAAGTAGACTCTGATCCCATACTGTTCGTGGAACTCAGTGACTCTGGGATTGTTGAACTGAGTGCTGTTGTCCATTGTCAGAGTTCTAGGGATGCCAAACATATAAATTATGTGGTTCCAGATGAAGGCGATCACGTTGTTTTGGGTGACCTTAGTGTATGGTTCCGCTTCTATCCGGTTGGTGAAGTAATCGGTAGCCACTGAATGAAGTAATTTCATCTTAATGCCACTGTGATTTTTCTAATGATATTCCAGCCCTAGTGCGCGAAGGGTCAGAGGCTGATTACATAATTCAACATTTTATAAGGTTGATATATTATAGGTGTGTGTTTCTGGCATTTCTCACATCGTCTTGCAAGAATTTTTTCACTCTCTATCAGATACGGCTAGTAATATCCAAGGTTGAGGATTCAGTATGCTAAACTTCTACAGTCTATATGATTGCCACATGCCCTACGTGCACTTGTTGTAGCACATACTCCTGATATTGCTCCGTGACACATTGCATGAGTGGCTCATAGAATGTTCTTATGAATAATTCTCCCTCTTTCATAACGTACCTGAATGCACTCAGCCTAAAATTTCAGGCTTCGCCTTTACTTTGTGGTTGTGTTCCATTTTCTAAATAGTCTATGATTGGGTCTATCCAGCTGCCAGAGTTTCTCTCGATCATCAGCACTCTCTGGTTTCGATTCCTTCGGCTGGGGTCTGTCAGGTCCTGCTGGTATAAGACTCTGTGATTTTGGGTCTGATTCTAGAGGTTCTACTGTGTCAAAGTCTTATATCTTAGTCTTTCGACTTCAGGGGTTTGACACTTGGTTTTCCTTTCGATACTCCCATGCTGCCATATTATTTGCCAGAATATGGGCTCTTCAGTTATCTCTTGATGGATTCTACCTCAACCCTCGTGAACTTCTCTAATGCTTTCCTCACCCTCCGTATATATTCACACATTTTGGGGTCATTGGCCTTGAACCTCCCATCCAGATGTCCTGATGCCAGTTCAGAGTCGAGGTTTACTTTTAATATCTTTATTCTCACCCAGACAGCTAACTCCAATCCATGCATCAAGGCCTCGTACTATGCTTTGTTATTAGTCGAAGCATCTGAGAGCTTGAGATCTTCTTCTATGAGCACCCCCGAGTCTAACTTGAGCAAAACTCCTAGCCCAGCCCCTCTTCTATTCGCAGCTCTGTCGGTGTCAAGAGTCCACTAAACAACATCATCGGGTAGAGTTAGCTGGTTTTTCTCAATGAGCTCAAAACTCTGAATTTCAACTAGAAAATATGCCAATACCTGCCATTTCCTTGATATTTTTGGTGCATAGCGGACGTCATATATCCCTGCTCAATTGGCCACTTGGTGAGCCTCCCTGCCAGATCTTTCTTCGATAGTACCTACTTGATCGGATAGTTGGTCACCATAATTATAGTATGGGACTCGAAGTAGTGCTATAACTTCTTCTTCGCCGTTACCAGTGACAATATTATCTTTTCAGATGTATCGAGTCTATGCATCTGACTGAATCTTACTTATGTAATACATGAGTTGTTGGCTATTATTATCTTTTTTTACCAATATTGCACTCACGGCTACTTCTGATAAGGTCATGTATAGGTACAAGTCTTCTCCCTCAGCTGGTGCTACAATCGTAGGGGATTTGCTCATATATGCCTTAATCTCCTTCAGGGTCTGACTTTATTCTTCTTTTAATACAAGTGCCTTTGATTGCTTGATGCTGTTGAAGAAAGGCTTGCATTTTTCAGACATCTTGGACAAACTGGCTCATGGTTGTTATTTTTCCTACAAGACTTTGAACCTCATGGACATCTGAGGCTCTTTAATCACTTATATGGTCCTGAGCTGAGTCAGACTGGCCTCAATCCCCATTCTGCTCACAATGTGGCCTAGGAACTGCTTTGTTGATACTCCAAATGCACATTTCAGAGGGTTTAACTTAATTTGGTATCTTCTAAATATAGCGAAGCATTCTTCCGTGTGTCGAATATGGTAAGAAGCTGCATTATTTTTATCACCATATCGTCTATGTAAGCTTCTACTATTCGTTCGATCAGACCGTGGAACATATTGTTGATCAGCTTCTGAAAATGAGCTCATGCGTTCTTTAATCCGAAGAGCATCACCTTGTAACATAACAATCTCTTTTCAATGACAAATGTAATGTGTATCCTATCTTTTTCTTTCATCTAGATCTGGTTGTAACTTAAGTACGCATTCAAGAAGCTCATTCTTTCATACCATGCGGTGTCTACTAGCTGGTCTATCTTTGACAGTGTGTAGATATAATTCGGGCATGGCTTGTTAAGGTTGGTAAATTCGATGCATACCCTCCATTTACCATTATTATTGGCTACAACATCCACATTTGATACCCATTTAGGGTATTGGCAAGGTTCTATGGCCCCTACCTCTAAAAGCCTATACATTTTTTTACTGATAATCATGTTCCTTTAAGTGGCGAATCGCCTCTGTTTCTGCTTGCTTGGCGGAAAACTTCGGATCAATATTGAGGTAATGAGTTTTCTCGGTGGGGTCTACCCATGTCATGTCTCTATAGGTTCATGCGAACACATTCTTATTTCTCTTGAGCATCTCCACTATCTTCTCATTATTCTCGGCTGACAACAAGGCTCATACCGGTACCTTCTTCTCTAGTTCCATTTCATCTAAAATAATATCTTCTAGGTTCTCAATGGTATATTATGGCCTATCCGAATCGTCCTCCAGATGTTTTAGATAGGCTGGTAGGTAATCATGTAATTGCTATTTTTCATCCTCTGATGACTCTTTGCTCTCGCTAGACCTATGTATGCATCCTGAGTTGATGTTGTAACATCGACTGTCCTAGGAGGGATCACCATTGATATCGACGGTATACAACCCGTTCGGGGACTGACACCTGATTACTTGGTGCATGGTTGATACTGTGCCCTTCACTACATGGATACACTTCCGACCCATAATCACAATAATCGAGGACATAGCGTTGGAGATCCAAAATTTGACCGATACTATCTTATCTGCTACGTATACCGACAATATTATTTTCCCCAAGGGCTTCACTCTCGCATTGTTGAATGCTAACACTGGTTTTAGGGTTGGTGAGATGACAATCTGATCTACCGCCATCTGTTGGAACACTTCTCGAAAGATGATGTTAGAGTTTCTTCCTCAGTCTACTATGACACATGAAACTATCGCACCCGTTATGCATAGTTTATTTATTAGAGGATCTGAATGCGTTGGTTTCAACATATCTATGTCTTTGTCTGTGAAAGATATATGTGCTGAGTAGGTAGATGGTCATGCTCCCGACCTGATACAGTTCACCTTATATTCGAGAGGCCTCATCCGATCCTCTTTTTCTACAAGTCGGCAATCCAACTGCACTGTTTCCTGTACCCTTCTTCGAGCATGTTTACCATTACACAAGAGACATGTGCCAGCCCCCAACACCTCATAAGATGTTGCTTGATGTTGCCTCAAATCAGTGTTGGGTGATTCTCTAGTTCTGATGCTGCTGGTAGTTGACTTCCTAATGTAGAGCTCCGGCTTCCAACTGGCTATTCGCTTTCAAATACTCCAATAACTTGTCTATTTTCATAATTGTTTTCAACTGCCGGTACAAGTTCTTACATCTGTCAGTGATGTGCCCTACTTTCCTATGAAACTCATAGTACAAATTTTTATCTCGGTACTATTCTGTCACTTTTATCAGTTACGGTTCCCTTAACGGTTCTTGATTTTTCACTTTATTTACGATCTGCTCATGTGGTAGGGTGAATTCATATAACATCCCATCGTCGTCCCACCTCGGCAGCTTGGGCTCAGACTCGTATCTTCCATTTCCCTCAGTATCTCCTGAGGTTCTGACTTTCTTTCTTGCTCTCTCTGACTTACTTTCCTTGCGTCTTGATTCAACACATTTATGTATCTACTACGACCTTGATCTGCCACCGCAATCGTAGTAACTTGAGACATTCTAGTCATGTTTTCCATTACCTTCATCCCTGGTTCGTACATTTGACATGTCATATGGAGGTGACTTCAAGAACTTTTCATGAATGTATGACCCGCTGACCAATCCTTTGACGAAGAAAGTTGCTGCCAATTTTGAGTATAGGTTGTTGACGGTGTTAATATTGTCAACAAACCTCTGTAAGTACTACCTATGGGGCTAATCGTACCTTTAGTCCCACTGCAAGTATGCCATAGTAACTTCGGTGGGACAGTTGTTGTGGTACTGTTTGATGAAATTTCATCCCAGGTCTTCGGAACTCCCTATGTGATGTGATCCAGAATGAGCTCTGTTTGTTGGGCCAAGTTAACTTGAAGTTGTGGCTGATTGCATGGCTTGGTCAGATTGGTGTATTTGGGCTATTTTGGTGGATTTGGAAGATTCCTTGGGTTCTGGAGTTTAGTCTATGAGACTTTATATGAAAGCTTTAATATGTCTTAATCAAGAATGAAATGGGTTTTGGACGTGCATGGGCTGCCTTGATTTATTTTTGGCTTTATTTCTGAATGGTGCATTAGCAATGGCGGGATTTGCGCAGTCTTCGTAATTTGGACGTAACTTTCTCGTCTGATGTCCGATTTTAGTGAATCAAGTTGCATTGGAAAGGGAACTAGTAGCTCTACAACTGTATAGCTTATATTAAAGTCCATTTCGGAATTTGTCTTGGTCAAAATGAGGACGCAAGATATCCCTAAAATTTTTATATTTTTTATATTTTTTAAGGTTATGTGTTGTTTAAGTGATGGGCTGAACTTTATTTATATTACAAAGCCCATGCACGAAATTTTAAAGTATTTTATATGTTATTGGGTTTATTTTACTAGGATTTTATTATATTTGGATAGAATTAGGGTTAGCCACCTATTTAAAGGGGGAATATTCATTGTAATTGAGAATAAACTAATAATATATCTTTTTACAAAACAAAGTGACTTGTGTCATCTTGAGGAAGTGGACTCTTCCTTGGTTCTATGGAAAAAAATCTTATCAACGTGTGGCAAGCGTTGTGGCGTTGTATTGCTGTTCAGGATTCTCCAAAGAAATAAAGAAAGGTTCTTAAGGGCAAGGTTCCTCAAGGGTTGGACTTGATCTTGGAAGGATTTTGTTCTTACAAAAAATCAAGATTCGCGGTTCTTGGGGCTTAAACCACGTGGATGGTTTTGCTTGGCTTTGTTCCAGGCAGGTTTGTATCATTTGGTATCAGGAGCTCAGGGTTCCAAGGTCAAGATTTTCTCTATCATCTTTGTCGTTTTATGAAGTCTTCACATTCCTTTTTTTTGGGTCTCTTCTCATTTCATTTTTTTTATTTCCGTAGTGTTTTTCATGTTTATGACTGAATCTTGGATGTTATTATAATGTTTTTGTATGCTAATAGCATATAAGATTCAATTCTTGGAGTTTTGAGTCAATTGGGATCGAATTTATCTGTAATTTTCGGATCAGTTCGGTCATAATTTTTAGCCACGTGCGGATTTTAAAACGACTGCAACGTTTTATCTAGAAAGCGTTACGGGACCCATAATATATCGATTTATAAGTACTCGAGGGGAGTAAGTTAATCATTAGTGGTTGGCTGCGATCTGTCCGTGTAAGCTTCGAGTCTCAAAATTGCTTTCAAACAATAGTTAAGAATTCTATCCAGTTTCAGTTCAGTTTGTGTTCTTGTTTTACTTTTGGTGTTTTTTTTTTTTTTTTTTTTTTTTTTTTCCAGTTAATTTCTTTGTGTTTGTTTTCATATTTTCTTTGTTTTTCTTTGAATATTTCATCATTATTAGTGTCTTTCAAGTAAGGGGTTGATTTATATACATACTCTGATGGACAAAAGGGTATTTATCTTTCGAACGAGATGCCTTATCAATAATAAAGTATGTAATATGATTATTAATAAAGGGAATCACACAAATTTAGCTAGCATTACCCTTGTGGAAAAATTGAGATTACCATTGATACCTCTTTATAGACCTTATAAGTGGATGAGTGATTTCAGAGAGTTCGAGGTTGCTAAGCAGGTTTTGGTAAATTTTACAATTGGGAAGTATGTTGACCAAGTAGTTTGTGACGTGGTTCCTATGTGTCATACACATATTTTATTGGGTAAGCCTTGGTATAAATTCAATAAAGTAGTTTATGTGTTGTTTAATTGCTGGGCTGAACTTTAATTATATTACAAAGCCATGCACGAAATTTTAAAGTATTCTATATGTTATTGGGTTTATTTTATTGGGATTTTATTATATTTGGGTAGAATTAGGGTTAGCCACCTATTTAAAGGGGCAATATTCATTGTAATTGAGAATTAACTAATAATAAATCTTTTTACAAAACAAAGTGACTTTTGTCATATTGAGGAAGTGGATTCTTCCTTGGTTCTACGGAACAAAAGCTTATCAACGTGTTGTAAGTGTTGTGGCGTTGTATCGCTATTCAGGATTCTCCAAAGAAATAAAGAAAGGTTCTTAAGGGCAAGGTTCCCTAAGGGTTGGACTTGATCTTGGAAGGATTTTGTTCTTACAAAAAATCAAGATTCACGGTTCTTGGGGCTTAAAACACGTGGTGGGGTTTGCTTGGCTTTGTTCCAGGCAGGTTTCTATCACTATGGATATTTCTAGCAACTGCAAGAAACAAGAAAGGACATTGCCAGTAAGGGTGGTGACAAACATCTTGCACATTAGAGCTTCATTGGTGGTTTCCAGTGAGAGCCTCTATCAAAAATGGACCAAGTAAGTGATTGGGTCTGAGTTCCCAGTGTATTTGTTGAAGCTGGGCGGGGTGAAATCTCAAGGTTTCAGCTCCTCTTTGAACCATTCATGGAATGAGAGATGGACATCCCCCTGATTGCTAGGTCAGTCGGATCTGTTGGGGTCTGCACCCAAATACCCCCGATCCTTTTCGTTTTCACCATCACTAGTTTCTCATAGACAAACTCCTCATTCCAGCGGATGTCCCTCTTATGACGACTCACATCCAGATTTTTGCCTTTCTCCTTACGCTCCATATCTCTCCATGTCCGGCCTTGATTATCGGAACCCTTTGCACCAGAATCTGCGTCATCAATCCTGATGGGGCTTCCCCCATGGTCTCTCATCATGGCACTCTTCTAGTCGTCCCTCCTCATTGAGGTCTTCGATGACGACTCCTTCCATTCCATTTTCCTTGTCTTTATTGGGGCCAGCCCCATGGATTTGAGCTTTGAGCTCTTGTTTTTTTGTTGTATAACTTACAGTTGTTCTTGGAACTTTTTTCTCATGGCCTGCATATGGTCCTCCATCTGTTTCATCATCCCATTCCTGACTGATGAGATGTCCATCGTAGGTACATGTGGTTGGATACTTTTTCCGCCTAGTGAGTAACAAATGCAAAGATTCTATACTCCTTGTTCCTTGGGGCCATTCTCGTTAGGTTGAGCGAAATTTCTTGGATTTAATCATTGCGAGAAATCGTAAATATAACTTTTCGCTTCAACGCTTAATAAATAATAAGATCAAATAAAAATACACAAAGATTGATCGGAAATGCTCTTTTTTACTGCTTGGTTATCCAAAAATCAATCCATTGCTTTAAGGTTTCTTGCCCTATTTATAATAGCTCATTACAAGGAAAATAACCGACAGTAGTTACATTCCATTCATGTTTCCCATTAATTGGCCCATTCCCTGAAACCTCGAAACTTCCATATTCTAGATGATTCTCCAGCTTAAATAAATGAAAAGTAATTAATAGGCTGCCTGATTCTTGTTAAGAAGATTCGTGTCATTAAGGAGTTGATAACTCGGCCTTAGTCCTCTCATAATCTTTGCTTGCCTTTTCGGAGGAGGGCCTGAAGCGGGAACCCTGCTAAAGAGTCATGAATCCAGATTCTGAATGGAGGTGTTTGCTTCAGACCCTAAAAGAAGTTTATTGATCAGACCCTGGAAACGGGCCTTCGAAACTAGGCACTTGTAGAAGGTCATGTAATCAGAATATACGGAGACACTAAGATCAAGTCCTGACAGTAACTCTGAATCCCTTTTGGAATATGTTTGGTCATGCGTCATATGCCTGATTTCTCCCCAATGACCGGCGTGATCACACACGTATAACGCAAACACACTTATCGTTCAAGTAGTATAAAATATATCGATCCCATGAGGACTTAATACCTAAGCTATTAATTTATGAAGTCAAACCTTTTCACCCCAACAGAATAAGATTACCTGCTCATGCTGTAAATGAAAACACATAAAATTTTATTAATTAAATAAAAGAAAATACAAGAAAACTTAAATAAATATACAAGACACTTTCCTTTAGGTTTTCATGGAGAAATTCCTCCAAAGAAAGCATGAAAATTTTACAAAGTTTAGCTTGGTATTTATAAGCAAATCTAAAGGCTTGCATATTGGTGGAAGTTAGACATTTTTATTTTGAAAACGACTTAAATAATTTCACATAACACACTTCTGAATGTTTTATCAATTTCGGTCATGGAAACTTCAGAATCCGAAATTATTATGAGCTTCAAAGTTGTAGATCTTTGAGTCTTCTTTAATTTGGAACTTGAATCACCTCAATTCGATATCAGAGTAAAACGTTATGGCCAAAATACGACAATTGCGTAAAGTTGGAATTTCTGAAATTGTACTTCGTTAGAACACCATTTCAAGTTTCCAATCTCCAAAATCAAAATGTCAAGTCCAGTTTGTGCCCTTATTTGTTCCACATTTCATCCTGATTGATTTCATTAAGTTCTGATTTTATTTTATCTGCAAAATAAACTAAAACACATCAAAACGTTCATAAAACTCGAGAAAATATACAAAATATTAAGTAAAATGGATGATAAATATTGATATATTTTCCGCTCATCACCCAACATTCTACCCAACATTTCCAATAAAAATCCATAGCTTATATCTTCACTTTTCGCTAAAGGAATATCAAAAATTTGAAAATGAAAGGAGATTAAGAAATAATATTAAAATTCTCTTATATTTGCTTCATTTCATTGTTTCAAAATGATTAATATGCTTTGTTGACGGCTTTTTTGTCTCAGGGAAAAAAATGGAATATTGTTCCCGGGATTCAACCTTCCTTCAGCAGTGAATTTGTTTAGTTATGAGAAACCAAAAGCAAATTTTGGTAGAGGGAGAAGAGCATGCAGATTAACACCAGAAGTTAACGTGGTTCGGTGGATCGAGTCTAGCCTACGTCCACAGGCACAAAATGGATGGTGTTTTACTATTATAATAGGCTCGAGCCGACCTGTTTGTGGTCGGTCTATGTGGGAACCGAGCTGTTTTTACAAAGGGAATTGTAAGACTCTCTCAATCTCACTCTTTCTTTGTGTATTTTTTGGCTTTCTCCGCCTCTATTTTTGTGCCTCTTTTTTTTACAAAAAAGACTTCTTCTTATATATATTAAGTTTGAGGCGGAAAAGATGAGGCAGTTGTTGTTCCCATTTCTGCAGAGTCTTCCACGTGAACCTACTTCATTTATTAAGCTCACTGCCCTAGGCCTGCTCCTGTCGAAAGTGAACCTGCTCACTGACACCCCATCACATCAATATAACTCTTCACTGCCACATGCATTTAATAATGATGACAGCCTGGCGGGTGCTTCCGGGAAGTGACATGTGTAAAGGGAAATTATAATCTCGAGACTTCTATCGGTTGCTAAGTGGTCGGCCTAATCATTTGTCGAGCCATTCGAACCATTCCCGTCTTGCCTTGAATTGTCTGAACCGTCCTGACGAGTTAATGTGGTCGGTTTATGGAAAACCACGTCGAAACATATGCTATGGTTGGTCTAAACTGGGGGATTATGTCTGGGCTTCTGCGAGCCGATAAATGATTAACACTTTCCGAATACTAGCTAAGGAAAATTCCACCCCTGCCCCTGGCTCACATCGCTTGATTTATATGCTGAATTCTACCACCAACATCTATCCCCTAGTTCTTGGTATCAACGAGTTTGTGTGTTGATGCCGAGAACTATTATAAAACGGCGTGTTGTTGCCATGCTGGTGGCACCAGATTATCCATCTACCAATAATTCTGCCACTATTCTCAGTTCTGCCGCATCCATGCTTCCAGTTTCTTGAGAGGTCTTCTGCTTGAATTTCCCGATCCTGTTTTTCAAAGAATATGTATATGAAGCTAGAGGATATCTTCTACCAAGCCTGCAACCTTGCCCTTTGTTCTGTTCGCCCTGCCTGGTAACTTCATGGTAACTTAATGTGACTTTTCTTCTTCCCTCCCTTGCTTGCTCCTCTAAATCTGGATGTGAAGAGAGATTCTTAAGTCCGACCACCCTTGAATCTGGCCATGAGACGGACATTTTGCTTCTAAGCTGATGACAGGTCCATTTGATGGAGCGTAATCGGACTTCACGCTGAGAGGAAATATCTATTTATAGGAGAATGTTACATCCCTTAGTTGAAGAATCAGACTCGATGGGAATCACCCCAAACCCGAGCCGAGCAAAGTACTTAGATCTGGGGGAATGATACATCCACAGTTGAAGAATCAGACTCGATGGGAATCACCCCAAACCCGAGCCAAGCAAAGTACTTAGATATGAGGGAATGATACATCCCCAGTTGAAGAATCAGACTCGATGGGAATCACCCCAAACCCGAGCCGAGCAAAGTACTTAGATCTGGGGGAATGATACATCCCCAGTTGAAGAATCAGACTCGATGGGAATCACCCCAAACCCGAGCCGAGCAAAGTACTTAGATCTGAGGGAATGATACATCCCCAGTTGAAGAATCAGACTCAATGGGAATCACCCCAAACCCGAGCCGACCAAAGTACTTAGATCTGAGGGAATGATACATCCCCAGTTGAAGAATCATACTCGATGGGAATCACCACAAACCCGAGTCGAGCAAAGTACTTAAGGTCTTTGATGAAACAAATTCGATCCAAAACCGAATAATTTACGCGATCTCGGCGGAATGAAATCTAGCCCCGAGCCGAATAACAGCAAAATCTCGACGGAACGAAATCCAGCCCTAAGCCGAATAAACCATGAAGCCTTGGCGGAGCGCATCCAGCCCCGAGCCGATGGCACACAAAGGCCTCGACGGAACGAATCCAGCCCCGAGCCGAATACTAATCAAGACTTACACAGAAGGGACATAAATCAACCTTCGAGGCTCTACTGATTCTGGCGCGGGCGTTCCCTTACCAGACCAGCGAAAAATAAAAAACAAAGATTTAGAACAAAATCAGTAAAAGGTGGGGGAGGCTTAACACATACCCCAAACGAGAAATTTCACAAGTGTAAGTAACAAAACGGATGCCTCGAGGCAGCGTCCTACCCGAGGTCTCCAAAACATAATTCATATTCTCTTAGCGGCCTCGGCGGAACAAATCCAGCCCCGAGCCGACACCACGAAGCCTCGGTGGACCGAATCCAGCCCCGAGCCGGTGGCACACAGAGGCCTCGGCGGGACAAACCCAGCCCCGAGCCTAGACACCACGAAGCCTCGGCGAAACGAATCCAGCCCCGAGCATAGACACCACGAAGTCTCGACGGAACGAATCCAGCCCCGAGCCGGTGGCACACAGAGGCCTCGCGGGACAAACCCAGCCCCAAGCCTAGACATAGATGTAAGTCATGGGGTAGTTACGCTCCGGCCTCGAGAGTCTGATCCTGCCACGAGGGGTTCACGCGCTTCCTCATGCACTTCATCCCTTGAAGTAAATCCTACAAAAAATGAAAAGAGCCAGGCCAGCGCGCTTTTACCCGGGGGTTTGATAATGACACCAGTGTTTGTCGTGCCACGGGTTTGGTGCCCTTTCTGACCTCAAATCATTACCTTCGCATCAAGCATATCGAAAAAATAATGAAAACAACTTTCACGTTTAATTAACAAACAAGCGCGATGTGCAAGTTTCTTAAAAAGAGAGAGAGTTTTATTCATATTTAAAGGATATACTGCCCTTCTTACAACTCTTTGCGGGACATTTTAAGAGAGGCTTTTACATTTATTTTCTTATGTTTTCTGCTTCGCGGTCCAACCGCATCTTCTGATCCGAGCCCCGAAAACTCCGGATGCATATGTCAGAGTTGTAAACTTCACATTCAAGCTGGCTCCTGCATCAGGCGCTCCGTCGGGATCCTTCGATATGAACTTGATCCTAAGGTTTCCGAGCTGGATCACAGGGTCTGCCGAGCCAGGCACTCCGTCGGCGCTCCTTCAACAATGCATTTCCCCGGTGCCTGGTATCTCCCGATCAACCCTGGGCTTCCGGGCGAGGTCATCCGTCTTCGCTTTGCGTGATTTTCTCGAATACTTTTTACCTTCTTTCTTCTCATTCGGGGAATACCACCACACCAATTGAGAACTGGACCGACGAACGTTCTCCCTCGCCTTTAGCTGACTAGCTCCCTGATCAATCCTCCAGCATAAGTAACTTGCGAAGCTGGCGATCAGTATTTTGGGAAACGTAGTTCCTTCCTATTGAGGAGCCTGGTCAGCTGTCACCAACGGATGTAACCCATCCCCCTCGTTACATTTCATTCGACAATTCACCCCGGATGGGTGTCCGTTGGCCAATAATTTTACATTCCATTCCACAATTCAAAAAGAAAAGGTTTTTGTCCATACAGACCCATTCTTCCTTCTGTTTTGGTTTGCTTCTTCCCATTCATTCCCCCCTCCATTCATTCTGCTGTTGAGCTGCTGATGAAAACTTCTGCTTCCTCCTTCCACCATCGTCTCACAACGTGAGCTGCTTCTTGTTCGATTCCCCACAGACAGTGCCAACTGTTGACGGCTGGTTTTCATCTCAGGGACAACAGTGGAATATTGTTCCCGTGATTCAACCTTCTTTCAGCAGTGAATTTGTTTGGTTATGGGAAACCAAAAGCAAACTTTGGTAGAGGGAGAAGAGCATGCAGATTAACACCAGAAGTTAACGTGGTTCGGCGGATCGAGTTCAGCCTACGTCCACGGGCATAAAATGGATGGTGTTTTACTATTATAATACGCTCGAGCCGACCTGTTTGTGGTCGGTCTATGTGGGAACCGAGCTGTTTTTACAAAGGGAATTGTAAGACTCTCTCAATCTCACTCTTTCTTTGTTTATTTTTTGGCTCTCTCCGCCTCTATTTTTGTACCTCTATTTTTTTACAAAAAAACTTCTTCTTATATATACTAAGTTTGAGGCGGCAAAGATGAAGCGGTTGCTGTTCCCATTTCTGCAGAGTCTTCCACGTGAACCTGCTTCATTTATTAAGCTCACTGCCCTAGGCCTGCTCCTGTCAAAAAAGAACCTGCTCACTGACACCCCATCACATCAATATAACTCTTTACTGCCACATGCATTTAATAATGATGACAGCCTGGCGGGTGCTTCCGGGAAGTGACATGTATAAAAGGAAATTACAATCTCGAGACTTCTGTCGGTTGCTAAGTGGTCGGCCAAATCATTTGCCGAGCCATTCGAACCATTCATGTCGTGCCTTGAATTGTCCGAACCGTGCCGACGAGTTAATGTGGTCGGTTTATGAAAACCGCGTCGAAACATATGCTATAGTTGGTCTAAACTGGGGGATTATGTATGGGCTTCTGCCGAGCCGAGAAGTGCTTAACACTTTCCGAATACCAACTAAGAAAAATTTCACCCCTGCCCCTGGCTCACATCACTTTATATGCTGATTTCTACCACCAACATGATTCTTACACGGCAACGCTATAATAAAAGTAAAGTAAAATAATGTCACAATCAAATGGTTGCAATTTCATCCGGGAAGTTGACTGTATTATGCAATTCCACTAGTCAAATCTATAAATTATAAATTAATAAAGGTGCCAAATGGTCTCTAATTATTTTCTAGCCATTATGTCAAGATTAGCATCATTGTCTGTCCTTGTGACGTTGTAGAAACCTAAAAAAGTAGACTTGGTGCGCACCCGCCCGACCAATAACTGCTTTGTTGCTTCTCACACGTGGTGGCTTTTGGGTCCCAAGCAATCCTGTAGTTGTTTTCGATCTCTGTGTTAGGTTATAAGATATTCGTATCAACACCTGTCTAAATAATCGATTTGTAAGGATTTGGGCTTGGATTTAATTGGTTAGCTATGAGGACATCAGCGTTACGATCTCGTTCCAACAACAATTTGTAAAGCTTTTGAAGTGTTGTGTTCTTCAGCTCGTTTGAACGTAGATTCCAGTTAATATTAGTACGTTCCACATTTGGTAGTCATTAAAACGCAAGACATAATCTAAGACCCGACAAACAAATTTTAAGTCATTTGCCATTAAATCACACCCCCGTGAACTCCAAATTAGGGTTTAAATAAGCATAACATATATATACATCAGTGTGCCAGCTTTTAGAAGTTAGGGAACTAGAGATTTATATCTTCCATAACCCTCTCGAGATATTAAACCTTAATTACCATAATCACTCTCATTGAACCATTAAAGCACCAAATCAAACCCTGTGAACCTGTGGAGTTCATTGAGAGATTTGATCATTGAAGTTTCGACTGTGAAGAGTGACTTCACTTGACGGTTAACCAGTGAAGAAGCTTCGGGATTCTGAAGAATGATATTTGGTGGGGACTTGGAGAGTTCTTTAAAATATTACATTACATGTTATAAAGTTTTATAAAATTTTGATGTGACTAAACCATATGTATAAATTCTTCTTTACTACAAGAAAATATATACATTTTAGTGTCGCCAACTTCATAGGCGACGCTAATTAATAATAATAATAATAATAATAATAATAATAATAATAATAATAATAATTACAGGTATTTTAGCTTCGCCTAAAATAGTTGACGCTAAATGTATTACATATAACGTCATCAAATTCATAGGCGACGTTAAAACTAACATACAATATCACTAATAAATTCAACGCAAGATGTTGTTACTTTTAGTGTCGTTTGTTTTTGCCGACGCTAAATGATACATTTAGCTACGATTTTCGTCACGACGCTAAATTTTTGATGTTAAAAATCATTTTTCTTATAATGTACAGTGATTTTTATCTTAAAAAGCTATTTTAGATTTTCCCACTCCGTACTCTATTGTTGGTATTTTTATTTTGTTATTTGCTTTATTTTTATATGCTTGCCATATCGCATGTTGGTAGATTAGGATAGATAATATCTATCCATTGTGTAATCATCGATTCTCCATAAGTGTAATTAGGGGGTTAACTTGATTTTTCACAATGCACCTCGTTTGTTTCCTGATATATATATATATATATATATATTTTTTTTTTTTTTAATTTTCCAATTAAATATTTATTTTCTTTTTAAAATTACAGATATTTTTGTTCAAAACATTTTCTTTTGGATCTCAAACATAAACATAGGAAATTCACGCTTGATTCCCTCTTCTTGATGCATTTCAAACAGCTTTAAAATAATTTCATTTTGCAACTTTCGGAATTGATCAATCCAAGCACGCATAGTAGATTAGTTATTATATGGATGGTAACATGTATGATAATCAATATTTATATCCATCCACTTCAATTAACATGAATATAAATTTTCCCCTTATTTGCCCCCTAACGTATTAGACCCAACAGGTTCCCGTTCACACGAGGATTTTATCTCTGTTTGAACGGGGATACCAATACCCATACTCGAACCATCCAACCAACGGATATAGAAAATTATCTTCTTACCCGCCCTAACATATCTTGTCCTCGCCGGCGACCATCCCCATAAGAGTTTTTGTCATCACTAGTTACGTCTGTTTAAGAGGAAGAGAGTTGAGAGCGAAAACAAGAACATAAGTTTGACTGTTTGAGGGTTCGAGGTAAACAAGAACAAAGCTTAAGATGTGATTTGAGTAAGCATATCCATCCAGGCACTCCCTTTTTTGGGAATTTTAAGCATACTGTGGGGGGAGAGAGAGAGAGAACCCATTTCCAAACAACTGAGAATATGAATTGTGACCAGCACGGGCCGCACAATATACTATGGGTTAAGAGCATATACACATTTAGTGTGAAAAAAGTAGGCCAATTTCCAAATTCCAAATTCCAATCAAGCTATTCTTTACTGTTCACTTCCATCTTCTGGATGCACATACTTAAAAACTTCGTCCAGCGATTCAGGCTTTGATTCTAATTTCAGCCATTTCATTTTAGCTGATACAAATCAAACGCTTCAAATAAGGTGGGACAAGTTTAGACTAATACCGTCCCCCACCTATTCCTTCTGAAATGTCTGAGAATAAAACTACTATGCCTTCTAAAATGTCTGAGAATAGAACTATCTGCATAAAGTGCAGGATTCTTCCTGATCGTTTTCGAAAAATCAACCAATTCTCCTCGTTTTCGAGCTATGAACAAATCTTTCAACAAGAATTAGGAACTTAAAGATCTAGCACACTTCCTATAAGTAGAAGAAGCTAACATTTTGACACAGAAGATGTCACGACCCCCTCCCTAGGGCGGGCCCAACCCTAGAAAGAGGTCCGCGATCAACTTCAGCTCGAGCACTCTATATGACAAGCCCACCATTTGATCTCACACAATAATACATCATATATTTGTTGGGGTTGGTGCTCAGAGCGCCAATCCGGACCGTACTCATGTCTGATTCATGAATACGAACATCCCCTTATTCCATAATATTACTTATTTATGGTTGCACCTCTTGTTCTTATATACGTATTCGATCTGATTACGATTATATTGAAACTAAATGTGGTTTAGTGATATGTATATATTAGACAAAGGCCCGATAATATATAATGCAGTACACAGTTACAAAGTTAGTTTGTAATTGACATTGGGAAGTGTCACTGCTATATGTATATTATCAAACATAGTTCCTGGTCAAGATTTGCTAACACGGGTCGGTTAGTCAAATCCATTGAGACCAGTACATGTCGTATATCGAGACTTGGTCCGATGGTTTATCCCAATGAACCATGAGTCTATGGAGACTCGTATAGACGTGTAGGTGTTTATAATGGATAAACACTGAACGGCTCACCGAAGATTCTTAATGGATGGTACAGCCACGTCAATAAGAATCTTCTCGGGTTGAGTAGCATAGTGGTCCTTCGACTTGAGACACCACTGTGGATGTATGAGACATCCTCCACACTTAGATGGCAGTCACGTCACCGATCTATTTAGATCAGACCTCCGCCTGTTCGTTGGGTGTGGATCGATCCTCAGGATATCCTGTTTGTGTCAAGATAGGATCCGTCAGTTCTATGTACAGAGCATAGGTAGTCCATATATTATTAGCAGTCTGTTAAATCTGTGGCCACAGTATACTTCAGAAGTAAGTTCCGAATGTTATTTAGAGATTGCTAATAGATACGTCGACGAGATAATACCTATAGAGATTTGACGTTTACATCTATATCTCTGGGATTATCTGGATACCTGTGACGGAGGGATTATACGTATGCAATGACCTCGACCTGTATGATTCAGCTAGTTTATTCGTGATCGTCATAATCTACGGGTGGATAGATTATGCACATGAAATTGGATTTCGTGACGGATATACCTGAATCTAGAGAGTCTCAATAATGAAACATACTCGTAGAGCACTAGAGCAACATTTATGAATAATGATGATTATTTATAAATCGTTTAATCGTTAAACGAAAAATACATGCGAACGGGCCGAACCGTCATTTCCTAATTAATGTGTATTTGTATTTAATATATGATATTATTAAATACACATTAATAAATAGTCAAATAAATGTATTTGACATATATCATTAATATATGTATTTGAGATATTTAAAGTAAATATAATACATATAATACATATATTTGATATATTTGTATTTAATTAATTATTTAATTATTTAATTGTTAAATGATTAATATAATTAAAATATAAATATATCACCAAATGATAAAGTTAGGAAATGATTATAAGTTGCAATTGTTGACTTATACATTAAAGGAAAATGTTGTCAAATTGATTTTGACTTCTTAAGATATTTGTTCAAAATTGTTTGAAAAATAAAATATCTTTTTCCTTTATTTTCTTATAAATTCGGCCATAACACTTGAAATATAAAAGTTATATTTTTTTTCTTAAGTTGCCTTTGTTGACTTAAAATAAATATCAATAAAGTTGTTATTAGATATTTGTATTAAGATAAGCAAATTAACTTGAAATGAAATTGAAATGAGATTGATGTATATGCCTTACACATTTTCGGCCAAGGAAGGAAATGTGCACAAGTATATAATGTTTTCATTTCATTTCATTCATAACCTAATTCACTTTTGACATAAACTCCATTAAAGAAAAACAAGGAAGCTAGTGAAGAAGAAAAGGAAAAACTAAAGAAAAGCTTGGATTTAGTAAGTTTTTCCAACTTACTATTAGATGAGAAATTGTTCCTTATGATCTAGGCTATAACATATGATGTTCTTAAGTTATTCTTTTCTTTATTCTTTGTGTTTTTGATGATGGAAGTTTGGTTGGAAGTGTTGAGCATGTATGATGAAGGAAGATTGTGACTATTGTAGTTATAAGCTTTCTTTTAAGGTTTTGGAAACCTTGTTGCTAATCTAGAGTTGTTGACCCACTCTTAGATGACCTAGATTTGATCTTGAGTTGTTTCATTGTGTTGAGACTTTGATTGGATTGAAGAAAGATGATTGAAGTGTTGGATTTAACCAATTTGGTCTAATTTGTCCAATTTGAAGAAATGAAAAATTAGGGTTCATGACCAATTCCAAATTTGGGGATTTTCATATATGTTGTGTATTTGGATGTGTATATGATGCATATAAAGTTTCATGTTGATTGGATTACATCTTGATGCGTTTTGAAGCATGAAATGACAAAGTGCACAATTTGGCACCAAATGGATGCATTCGGCCAAGAATTAAGAAATTGGGGATTTGGTTGCTTTTGGTGTTTTGATGTTTTGAACATGCTAAGTTCATCTTAGAAATGATTTAGAATCATTCAAAATTATTTAGATCAATTTCGGACTAAAATGGACAAAATACCAAAGTGAGGGTAATTTGGTAAATTCACTTAAATATGATTTATTGAATTTTATTTCAAAATTTGATTATTGGAATATTAAATAAATGTGTTTATTTAATTAATCCGAAAAAAAGTTTTTGAAATCGAAAGATACGATCTTCCGCCGCTTCCGCTGCGTTACCGGATATTCCCCCTAAAAACCCCTACAATATTACAAATACATGGAATATACATCAAATACATGGTTTACAACACATCTTAATAATGTACAAGTGACGACTCAAATGTCTGGACCAACCCAAAAATACAACTGTGGCACGTGGATCCCAATCTGGTACTGCTCCTGCTGTGCTCGCGAACTACCTGGAATGTTTGGGGAAGAGGGGAGTGAGCTTAAAAAGCTCAGCAAGTAAGCACTCATTCTCTCAACATGACCTCACCAACAAAATAGGAATATATTATATATATATATATAAAGTATAATAAATATCAGTTAAGATTTATAACAGCTATCTCAGGCAGAACATACTCACACACACATCTCATCTCATTACATCAATCAACTCATCTCAAAATCACATAGTACTCAATATTTCAATCATAGTACGAATATACAATTTATATCTCAAATTAGTATTCACCATTATGTTCTCATGCTACTGATTACTTAGTCAATTTTCCAACGAACATATATAAATATATATGTATATATATATATATATATATATATATATATATATTTATATTATAATACAATATATGAAAATCATATATATTATAATGTCATCACAACAATCATCCCACAACAATAAAAACATCCATCAAACATGGTTGCTAATCCGGGTTTAGTATAACAGTGGATTGAAACCAATGGGAGAGTCCCTCTCTTACCCCAAGGTTTCCAACCATATCAACTCGTAAAATGTGAGTGAAATATAATCAATGGGGGAGTCCCCGTATACCCCCAAATCAAAACCAATGGAAGAGTCCTCATTGACTGCTCCCAGGGTTTTCTATTATCTCATCTCATCTGATGTATCATCACATCTCATCTCAAATCCGACCACTATTATACAAAACCCGGCAGCGTAACACATCAGCACACATCATCAAACTCAATCACATCTCATATCCAATCCATCAATCTCATCTCAACATCATGATTTCATATTTATCATGCTTTCAATATCTCAATATTATATCTCAACAAAATATATTTAATATAAATAAATATATATATATATAATATACCATTATATTTATATATATACCGACTCTCACAACAACCATCAATCATCAAACAATATGTTAAGAGAATCACCACAGAGTGTACTTACCTCTATCCATGCAAAAGCTCTGAATAAATCTATATCCTCGCCTAGAATCTGAAAAATGTAAAATTACGATCAGGTCCCTCAATTTATCCAAAATTACTATTTTACCCCTAAACTTTCTAAATTTCCGTTTTAGCCCCTAAACTTTTCCGATATGCCCAAATAGTCCTAAAATTCTTAAATATTACTATTTAATCCCTAATTAGCAGAATTTACAATTTTACCCTCTTAATTGTGCAAATTTATAATTATATCCAAAACTTTACAATTCTATCATTTACACCCCCAAAACGGTAATAATTACATACCGAGCTCCAACGATCTCCAAATCTCTCAAAGAAAGATCCACTAGTCAGCCAATATCTCAAGAATCACAGCGACGGCTTCAGAACTTGCTGATACGCTTAACGAGGCAAGCGGGCCCCAAAACGAAGATCGGGCCCCAAAACTAAAAAGCGGGCCCCACCACCAGAAACTTTCAACGATGGATATATATACCAAAATGCTCGTATAATCGAGAGCAACAATCTGATATGTTCGGATCGTCGATCCAACGGTCGGATCTCAACTTCCAGTACAAATCCCGAATTACCGGTAGATATAAAACGAAAAACAACCCAAACGATGTCGGATCAGGAAGTGACCACCGGCGTTGGAAAGATCTCGGCCTGAAAAGTCTTCACTCGCCGGAGGTGACCGTCAAAGGTGACCGGAGACGGCCGTAAATTGCAGAAGAACCGGCGGCGAGTCGTTCCCTTCCAACGGCGCGTGGCAGCGCGTCCGACATCCTATGGCGTCGATCTCGGCGGCTAGGGAAAGCTGACGTCGGCAGATTTCTGGCGGTCTGGCGCGTGGCGGCTGATTGCAGGCGGTGAAGCGGCGGCGGCAGTTTGAAGTTTCAGTTGAGAGAGAATATTTGGGAGAAAATGAAGAAAGAGAAAGAAAAGAAAAGAAATGAGAGAGAAAGAAAGGCTGAGAGAAAAAGGAAAATGTGACACGGCCCCTTAAAAAAAAATTGTCTCCCAATGATTAATTTATTTATTTTATTTTATTTAAAATCTGTCACGTAGTATTACAATCTACCCACCTTACAAAAATTTCGTCCTCGAAATTTCTCAATCCTCAAATAATTCTTGATATTTCTCCTTCATAACCCGTTTCACTTCCCGAGTCGTCTCTTGGATGTGATGATTTGATTTCATGAACTTCACAAAATGATAACGTCTTGATTCAATTCTTGAACATTTCAATCATGATCTTCATAGGCTTTTCCTAAAAGTCATGTTCCCGCTTGGCTCCTTCGGTTGACTCTCTAGAATCTGAGAAGGGTCTATTATAAACTTCTTTAGAACTAATATACGAAGCACTTAATGGATCCTTTCTAATTACGGTGATAATACCAGACGATATGCCACTTTCTACACTTTCTCCGAAATCTCAAAGAACCAATTCAGCTCGGCAAAAACTTTCCTTTCTAGTCAAATCTCAGTCCTTCCTTCTAATAAGAAAACTTTCAAAATACTATATCTCCAACTTGGAACTCAAGGTCATACCCCCCACTATTAACAAAACTCTTCTATTGATTCTACTCAACCAACAGTCTCGCTCGGATCAACCTGATCCTTTCAGATATTAAATCCACCAAGTCTGAGCCATGAATCTACCTATCTCCAATTTCGCCCCAACAATCAAAAGTCCTAGGTCGCCTCTCTCGTAAAACCTTAAATGGAGTCGTGGCGATTCTAGTAAAAAAGCTATAGTTATTAACAAACTCGATCAAATGCAAAGGTTCACCCCCAACTCCCATTTATGTCAAAACACACAATCTCAACAAATCTTCTAGCGTCTGAATAGTCCTCTCTGACTGTTCGTCAGTCTGAAGATGAAATGAAGTGCTCGAAGAAATATTTGATCCTTTAGTATTCTAGAAATTCTCCCAAAAATAAGAAGTAAATCTGACAACTCTATCTGATACCATCGATAAGGGTACACTATGAAATCGTACAATCTGCTCCACAACTAAATATCAATAGTCTCTCTGGTTCCCACGTAACTCGAATCGCTAAAACAAAATGAGAAGACCTATACAATCGATTCCCTACTACACAAACTGCATCATAACCATACCGCGTCCTCGACAACCATACCACAAAATCCATCACGATATTTTCCATGGCCACTCAGGTCTAGGTGAAGACTGGAGTAATCTAACTGGATACTGACGCTCTCCTTTATCCTACTGACAGACTAAACACCGAGGTATAAACACTTAAATCTCTCTCTTCATTCCCAACCACCATTAAGTCTTCTCTTGATACATCTTAGTGCTCTCAGTTTTCATGTAATAAGGATCATCATATGTCTCACCCCAGATCTCCCACTTGAGCTTTCTCGTATATGGTATCACGACTTTATCACCAAATAGTTATGCATCCTCTGAACTCCATCTAGAAGTATTAGTTTCATTTCTCACAATCTATGTTCTCCAATTTTTCCACATTGATCAAACCGTTTATGCAAAAAAAAAAAAAAAATCTATCTAACGGTGTGGGTCGAACCTTCATATTGTCAAGAATACCCCCACTATCGAACAATCCAAAAATCAAACATATCAATGTCATCTCCTCGAACATTCTCTGTCTAACATTCAAAAATTAACTCACATTCTTCCCACTCAGTGTATCAGTAACTTCATTAATCTTTTCTGAATACTAATCAGTAGTACAACCACAGTTACTTAGAAACTCCATCCAACGTATCTATCACCAAAATTCAGATATTTCTGAGTGGAAACATATTTCAAACTCTAACGATCATTATACATTTCACACTTACCATCATATGAATAATACCTCCAATTATTATCATTATTCTAACTTGTGCCCCGACTGACGAACCGACTATCTTGTCTCCAAAGGAAAAGGCTCCACCTAGGGTCCCGTACAGACAACAACTGTAAAGAGTTTTTAGCAATTTTCGCAAAATCCACCACCTTAAGATTCCCACTACTAAAAAGAGAATTTCCAAGTCCCTCATATTTCTGCTTTACATCTTATCATCGCGACAATTATTATCCTTTCCAATTATGGATGGATACTGTGAAAACGTCTTTTCATAAAGAAATTATTGATATCACTCCCTATAATAAGATGCATATGTTCTTAGGGAATTACTCAAATTTCTTTCATGGCATCCTCCTCTGCCAATCCTAATTCCTATTCATAATCTGCCAGAGCTAAAGTAATATACCAAAAGCTTTGTAAATAGCCAGTCACTGATCGAGCAATTATAGACTCTAAATATGTTCGAGACCTATGGAGAGATATTTACAAATGTCTTAATGAAGCTCCATCCGCTCTTTTGCCCAAAGAGATTGCAATGGATATCGTGGCAAGAGTTCCTACAAACTTCTTGAGATGGTGTTTCATTCTTAGAACCATTTGGAATGGTAAAACATATGGTTTAATCCAATACAAAAATAATTCTGCGATTGTTCACTGTGGATATCACAGATTCCATTCCACAGTTTTCATCAACAGTCAGGATTTATTCAATCATTGCCAGTGGAGTCTCGGCACCTTATTTGAACTCGGTTTCCTAAATGGATTTATTCTTGGACCAAGTCCAATCCATCCCAACTATCCTGGTATCTCAGTAGCCAGCCTAAGTGAGCTTCCTCCCTTCATCAGTAATATTTTACATCGATGGTATAAACGACACAAAAGTATTACTGTCTGGATCGAAACCATTACTCCAGAATGGTCAGATGACTATTCAATCGTTTACCACCCAATTCATCTTATAAGAATCATACCATCACATCAACTCACTAATTGGAGACTCGTTAGTTGGCCATCTAGACCGAAGCTTAGAGCTTACTATGGGTACGATGATATTTTCCCAAAAAATATTACTTTCCACCATTTCTGTGATCTTAGAGCTCTCTCCGCAGACTCAATCCGTCGATGTCTAGAAACCAATACTAATGATAAAGACTGGCAACTCTTCACTACTATCGAAGAATCATATAGAAGTATCGTTCAAGGCTACAACAAAATCAAGTTTCCTGACAGTCTCGAAATCCAAGTCATCGACGGTCTCATTCCTATGTCTCTACGTGCGAAACGTCAATGGGAAGATTATCAATTCGAAGATGGTCCTGTCCTTGCAACACAACCAAGTTGTTATATTCCATAATATAATCATAAATCTTATGTTTTGTTGCTTTGCTTGGTATTATAGCATTTGTTTGCTTATACAAAAGTGTCAATAAACTCTTATTCCTTCCTTCTCAAACACCAAAATTCTAATTTCTTCGACTTACTCACTCACGATGATGTTATAACTACGACAAAAAATTCACATTAGGTACAACTGTAGAAATCACGTCAGATACAACTTATGGAAATAGCGAAAATGGCAACTGTCGAAACTACTGATGGTATAAGTCTAAACTCCTTGTTATCCTTAACAATCGGATGAACACCAAATAAGCTATAACAAATTCAAAATCTATCGGCTGAGTGTGAGGTCTCTCTACACTATTACACATCATTCTCGCGTATCGTCAAACTATCCCTCTCCCACGTTGAGTACCAGTACCACGGCCACGTCCAGACATTTTTCTACGGACACAAAACTACCCTTTTAATACCCTCATCTAATGCAACGTGTCTACAGAACCTAAAACCCTAAGCTCTGATACAAATCTGTCACGACCCCCTCCATAGGGCGGGCCCAACCCTAGAAAGAGGTCCGCGATCAACTTCAGCTCGAGCACTCTATATGACAAGCCCACCATTTGATCTCACACAATAATACATCATATATTACAAATACATGGAATATACATCAAATACATGGTTTACAACACATCTTAATAATGTACAAGTGACGACTCAAATGTCTGGACCAACCCAAAAATACAACTGTGGCACGTGGATCCCAATCTGGTACTGCTCCTGCTGTGCTCGCGAACTACCTGGAATGTTTGGGGAAGAGGGGAGTGAGCTTAAAAAGCTCAGCAAGTTAGCACTCATTCTCTCAACATGACCTCACCAACAAAATAGGAATATATATATATATATATATATATATATATATATATATATATATATATAAAGTATATTAAATATCAGTTAAGATTTATAACAGCTATCTCAGGCAGAACATACTCACAACAACACATCTCATCTCATTACATCCATCAACTCATCTCAAAATCACATAGTACTCAATATTTCAATTCATAGTACGAATATACAATTTATATCTCAAATTAGTATTCACCATTATGTTCTCATGCTACTGATTACTTAGTCAATTTTCCAACGAACATATATAAATATATATGTATATATATATATATATTTATATTATAATACAATATATGAAAATAACATATATATTATAATGTCATCACAACAATCATCCCACAACAATACAAACATCCATCAAACATGGTTGCTAATCCGGGTTTAGTATAACAGTGGATTGAAACCAATGGGAGAGTCTCTCTCTTACCCCCAAGGTTTCCAACCATATCAACTCGTAAAATGTGAGTGAAATATAATCAATGGGGGAGTCCCCGTATACCCCCAAATCAAAACCAATGGAAGAGTCCTCATTGACTGCTCCCAGGGTTTTCTATCATCTCATCTCATCTGATGTATCATCACATCTCATCTCAAATCCGACCACTATTATACAAAACCCGGCAGCGTAACACATCAGCACACATCATCAAACTCAATCACATCTCATATCCAATCCATCAATCTCATCTCAACAATCATGATTTCATATTTATCATGCTTTCAATATCTCAATATTATATCTCAACAAAATATATTTAATATAAATATATATATATAATATACCATTATATTTATATATATACCGACTCTCACAACAACCATCAATCATCAAACAATATGTTAAGAGAATCACCACAGAGTGTACTTACCTCTATCCATGCAAAAGCTCTGAATAAATCTATATCCTCGCCTAGAATCTGAAAAATGTAAAATTACGATCAGGTCCCTCAATTTATCCAAAATTACTATTTTACCCCTAAACTTTCTAAATTTCCGTTTTAGCCCCTAAACTTTTCCGATATGCCCAAATAGTCCTAAAATTCTTAATATTACTATTAATCCCTAATTAGCAGAATTTACAATTTTACCATAATTGTGCAAATTTATAATTATATCCCAAACTTTACAATTCTATCATTTTAACCCCCAAAACGGTAATAATTACACACCGAGCTCCAACGATCTCCAAATCTCTCAAAGAAAGATCCACTAGTCAGCCAATATCTCAAGAATCACAGCGACGGCTTCAGAACTTGCTGATACGCTTAACGAGGCAAGCGGGCCCCAAAACGAAGATCGGGCCCCACAACTAAAAAGCGGGCCCCACCACCAGAAATTTCAACGATGGATATATATACCAAAATGCTCGTATAATCGAGAGCAACAATCTGATATGTTCGGATCGTCGATCCAACGGTCGGATCTCAACTTCCAGTACAAATCCCGAATTACCGGTAGATATAAAACGAAAAACAACCCAAACGATGTCGGATCAGGAAGTGACCACCGGCGTTGGAAAGATCTCGGCCTGAAAAGTCTTCACTCGCCGGAGGTGACCGTCAAAGGTGACCGGAGACGGCCGTAAATTGCAGAAGAACCGGCGGCGAGTCGTTCCCTTCCAACGGTGCGTGGCAACGCGTCCGGCATCCTATGGCGTCGATCTCGGCGGCTAGGGAAAGCTGACGTCAGCAGATTTCTGGCGGTCCGGCGCGTGGCGGCTGATTGCAGGCGGTGAAGCGGCGGCGGCAGTTTGAAGTTTCAGTTGAGAGAGAGTATTTGGGAGAAAATGAAGAAAGAGAAAGAAAAGAAAAGAAATGAGAGAGAGAAAGAAAGGCTGAGAGAAAAAGGAAAAGGTTACACAGCCCCTTAAAAAAAATTGTCTCCCAATGATTAATTTATTTATTTTTTATTTTATTTAAAATCTGTCACGTAGTATTACAGAAGAAAATTTATACATATGAGGACATGAATAATGCTGGCACTGAGTTTAGATGATGCTCAGAGGTTGTACTACTGTGTTATATATATATATATTATAGAGAGAGATTGTAGGATCAAGTCCAAGCAAGACTCTTGCTTCCTCAACCTCACTAAAAGAAAAATAATTTTTAGTATCTAAAGATTTAGCATCGCGAAATAAATCATCGCTAAATGTATAGTTTAGCGTCGACAGGAAAGGCGACGCTAAAATTACAACATTTAGCATATCGCCAACGTACGGTCGACGTATAAAATTAAGGTTTTTAGCGTCCACTACTAAATGTCGACACTAAATATAAAGAATCGTCAAAAATTACCGTCGAACTTAGTTAGCGACGTTGTATGTTCATATTTTAACATCCCGATTGAGTTGATGACGCTAAATGTATTACAAATACTATGAATAATAATAATAATAATAATAATAATAATAATGAATAATAATAATAATAATGAATAATATAATAAAATAATAAACAACTTATTAATAATATATTTAATTATAAACAATAATATTCTGGATAATATATCACTACAAAAAAGGGTCTTTAGGGTCGAAATTTTTCGACGCTAAAGTACAAATTTTTGACGCTAAAGGTTATTAGCGTCGAAAATTTTCGACGCTAATTTTCGACGTTTAAACTTGGACGAAAGACAATTAGCGTCGAAATAAAAATTTCGACGT